>OY731400.1:27642915-27846166 GCA_963425845.1 Sphenostylis stenocarpa | reverse complement strand
TGGTTCATATGAACATCCTCGGCCGACAGGATCAAGGTTTATCTTAAACCCCATTATCATGATTTCGCTGGATATGCGCGATTTTGACATGCCTCAGGACATCTCTTTGACTACAGAATCGCAGCAGCAGTCATATGATCCAGACTTCGCTAGCTTGTACCGACGGATAGACGGCGAGCACGCCTATATGGAAGGAGAATTCCAGGTTATACGCGAGCAGTTCGGTCGGCTGACTATGAGGCAAGACGAGACGGGCCGACAAATAGAGAATGCGGTCCGAGACCCAGACAAGGTTCCAGCGCCGCTTGCTCCGCCGCATCCCTTCGCCGGCACCATCTGCCCATTCCGAGTCCGAGAGCGAGATGATTAGGAGATAGTTTCCTTTTAAATATTTTCTAGTAATTTGAAAATGTTTTGTATCAAAAAAAAAAAAAGAGAAGTAATGAATAAACATTGTTATTTCTGTTTACATTCCAAAAGCCCACGTGTACAAAAATTATAAAATAAAAGGCACACGTAATAAAAAGCCAGATTTCAAATAACTCGCGATAAAAATTAAAGTCGCGAAAGAAAAAGGTGAAATCAAAACCATTCCAGTAGAATAAAGAGCTTCAAGAAAACTAGCTCCAACCTTCTACACCAATAAAAGAAGGTACATCGAAAAAAAAGAAAGCCAACGAAAAGGCTCGATGATCCCCAAGCGGATCCTTGCCTACTCCAGAGGCAAAACAAAAATCGCTCCATGACTCAGCATCATCACATGAGTCGTCAACCATAGTCATTTAAAGATCCGACCACCATCCTTCCATCAGAGAAAGAAGGAAGACATCAAAACAAAAAGCCAACGGAAAGGCTTGGTCATCCCCAAGAGGATCCTTGCCTACTCCAGAGGCAAGACAAAAAGATTACCTCACGACTCAGCTTCATTGCCACATGAGTCATCAAGCAAACCCATCCAGAATCTCCGCCACTTCCCCAAAGGAGAATAAGGAGAATAAGGACTACATAAAAGTCCATCAAAGAAAAAATGGAGTCAAATCCTCCATATCAGCGGGGGGCAACAAAAAGAAAGAAAAGAAAAACTTTCATTCCCCAATAGAGGCCACAACGAAAAAAGCCAAATAAAAAATCTCCAAGTAAAGTATATCCAGAAAATCTACAAAAAGAGGAAAACAAAAATTTCCATCTTCCAGCTCAAATAAGAGCTTCACAAAGCCAGGAGCCAAGACTCCATCATCAAATTTGGATCCCTAGGAAACCGACAGACTCCTTGGTGAATCCCAAAAAAAGAGAAAAGAAGAAAATTTCTTCATTACGCTCAATAAAGAGCTTCACCAAAGTTAGGAGCCAAGACTCCATCATAAAAAATCAAATCAACGATTAGATCCCCCAAGAAAAGAAAATTTCCCCAGGGATCACCAAAAAGAAAAGAGAAAAAGATATATCTTTTCATCTAAAGAAAAAGCCAATGTGCATAAAAAGGCGCACATATGTAAAAACCAACTTGCGAAAAAGAAATTCAAATCGCGAGGAAAAGATAAAAACCCATTCCCCAGCAGGAATAAGAGCGTAGGCAAAGCCAGCTCAAACAATAGAGTCCAATAAGGATTCAAAAACTCCATTCCTCCCTAGGGGGCAATTCAAAAAGATCCCCAGAAAATGATCAAATCCTTGGTGGATCACCAAAAAGAGAAAAATCCCCAGCAAGCCTACCAGCAAAAGGAAAAATACAAAATTCATATCCTCAGGGAGTTAATCACCTATAACGCCCAATATGGATATCCCCAGCGAAGTGCAAAGCCTTCACTCCCAAGAAAAGCCTCTGCTGACTCAAAGGCAATCAAAGAGCCGATTTCCCCAAGAAACGGGAAATCAAACTATGCAAGAAGCAATATAAGCACAAAGCTTCCAAAAAAGCATTTGCCTACTCAGAGGTATTATCAAGAACAAATATACTCAAGAAGAGCATCAGCCTATCCAGAGGCGAAAAACATAAAGCCTTCACCACTATTGAAGCACCTGCCTAAAAATAAAGAGGCACAATCAATCAACAAATCCCCAAGGGATTCCTACCTAAATAAGAGGCAACCAACAAAAAATCCCCTGTAAAACCGGATGGCTAAAAGGAAAAGCCAAAAAGCAATGAATCCCCGGCAAGACCGGATGGCTAAAAAGAAAAGCCAAAAACAAAAAATCCCCAGTAAAACCGGATGGCTAAAAGGAAAAGCCAAAAAGCAATGAATCCCCGGCAAGACCGGATGGCTAAAAAGAAAAGCCAAAAACAAAGAATCCCCCGGTAAAACCTGATGGCTAAAAGGAAAAGCCAAAAAGCAATGAATCCCCGGTAAAACCAGATGGCTAAAAAGAAAAGCCAAAAAACAAAAAATCCCCGGTAAAATCAGATGGCTAAAAGGAAAAGCCAAAAAGCAATGAATCCCCGGTAAAACCGGATGGCTAAAAAGAATAGCCAAAAACAAAGAAATCCCCGGTAAAACCAGATGACTAAAAAAGAAAAGACAAAAAAGTCAATCTTTCCCCATGGAGTAGGCGCATGATCACAGACAATAAGCCGCCAACACATCTCAGAAAACCAGATGAGGGTCTGTACTCATCAATCAAAAGACTAAATGCCAAAAAATAGCATCCCAAGAGCCTTCTAGAATAGGGTTCGTACCAGGTGGGGGTAGGTACCCATCAGAGCCTTGCAAGACGCAGGTTCATACCAGGTGGGGGTAGGTACCCATCAGAGCCTTCCAAGACGCAGGTTCGTACCGGGTGGGGGTAGGTACCCATCAGAGCCTTGCAAGATGCAGGTTCGTACCAGGTGGGGGTAGGTACCCATCAGAGCCTTGCAAGACGCAGGTTCGTACTAGGTGGGGGTAGGTACCCATCAGAGCCTTGCAAGACGCAGGTTCGTACCAGGTGGGGGTAGGTACCCATCAGAGCCTTGCAAGACGCAGGTTCGTACCGGGTGGGGGTAGGTACCCATCAGAGCCTTGCAAGACGCAGGTTCGTACCGGGTGGGGGTAGGTACCCATCAGAGCCTTGCAAGACGCAGGTTCGTACCAGGTGGGGGTAGGTACCCATCAGAGCCTTGCAAGACGCAGGTTCGTACCGGGTGGGGGTAGGTACCCATCAGAGCCTTGCAAGACGCAGGTTCGTACCAGGTGGGGGTAGGTACCCATCAGAGCCTTGCAAGACACAGGTTCGTACCGGATGGGGGTAGGTACCCATCAGAGCCTTGCAAGACGCAGGTTCGTACCGGGTGGGGGTAGGTACCCATCAGAGCCTTGCAAGATGTAGGTTCGTACCAGGTGGGGGTAGGTACCCATCAGAGCCTTGCAAGATGAAGGTTCGTACCGGGTGGGGGTAGGTACCCATCAGAGCCCTATAGAATAAGGGTTCGTACCAGGTGAGGGTAGATACTCACCAAAGCCTTATAAAATAAGGTTTATACCGGATGAGGGTAGATACTCATCAGAATCTTGCAAGACACAGGTTCGTACCAGGTGGGGGTAGGTTCCCATTAGAGCCTTGCAAGACGCAGGTTCGTACCAGGTGGGGGTAGGTACCCATCAGAGCCCTATAGAATAAGGGTTCGTACCAGGTGAGGGTAGATACTCACCAAAGCCTTAGAAAATAAGGTTTATACCGGATGAGGGTAGATACTCATCAGAATCTAGCAAGAATGCAGATTCATACCAGGTGGGGGTAGGTACCCACCAGAGCCTTATAAAATAAGGCTTGTACCAGATGAGGGTAGGTACTCATCAAAACTTAGCAGAATGCATTAGGTGGAGTAAAATACTCACCTAAGCATTCACAAAAAACGGGTTGCAAAGTCCTTACTTCTATTAGAGGATAGTTCAGTGTTGAGCACCTCAGAAGTAAGTACCCACAAGAGTTTAGCAAAATGCAAACTCATACCGAGTGAGGGTAAGTACTCACCAAAGCCTTGTAAAACAAGGTTCATAGCTAATGGGGGTAGGTACCTACAAGAGTCTAGTGAAACACAGACTCATACCGGGTGAGGGTAAGTACTCACCAGAGCCTTATAAAATAAGACTCAAACCTGATAGGGGTTGGTACCTATCAAAAATATTTATCATCCGGAGGATCAACAAAGAAGCATTCGAAGAATAACCGGGAAAAAGGGTTAACTCCTTCCCCTACCAACTAATTTTGTCGGCATGTTAAGCCAACAAATTAGCTGGGCAGGTGAAGGGGGGGCAGTTGTAGATAAAGCTTGCCTGACATCTCAATTAAAGGCTAAAAAAGACTTCCTACCACAAGATAAAGCTCGCCTGACATCTCAATTAAGGCCAAGAAGACTTCCTATATGAAGATAAAGCTTTAACGGGCGTTTATTGGCATCAAACGATGTCCGAATACAGAAAGGAAAGCTTCTCGGGGGTCCCAGAACGCAAAGGCTGGCCAAAACAGGTCGAGACGACTGTCCCAAGGTCGAGACGGCCGTCCCAAGTGGGACTGCCAGTCCCAGGTCTTCAGGTGGTCTCAGCCTTTGTAAATCATGCAGTTGGGACGACCATCCCAACCCAGACGGCCATCCCAAATGTGCAGGCAGCGAAAAACTATAAATAGGAGGCTCATTTGCCACTGTTTCACACACCAGACAACTCCTAGTACTTGTTTATCCTCTTCCCTCTTCGAATGAACTCTCTGATTGCCTTGATAAGGTAACAATCAGTTAAGGAATCATATTCCAGCATTCGATTCTTCTCTAAAATTGAGTCGAGTCGATCTTGTATTTGGAGAGGAGAGTATTTGTAGAGTGAAGGATTGCTAAAACGCATCCTTGGGATTCAAGATTTGTAATACAAAGCTTGCTACGGAGGTTCTGTTCAATTCTCTTCTCTTTTACTGCTTTATTTATTGCTTTCTGTATGCAATAAGAAATAAAGTAATGTAGATAGCCATTCTTAACATTATGCAATAAAATAGGGTAATCGCGTAATTTCTCATAATCTTTACTTAAACGAATTAATCCGTCATAGGGAACCCGAAAGGGGCGTTGTGGGGTGCTAACACCTTCCCCACACGTAACTAACTCCCTTACCTAACTCTGGTTATAATGGCCAAGTTTGGTTTTTAATAAAATCAATGCCTGTTTATCCTTTTCCAATGTTTATGGTTAAAACATTGGTGGCGACTCCAAAAGAACCTCTTTTCGAAAACCTTGCTTTTATTAGAGGATAGTTTAGTTGTTGAGCACCTCGGAAGCAATGAACATAATTTTAACGTAAAACGCGAGTCTAACCATCTTTTCGCGACCGCTCGCATAAATGTTCGAGATGTCCCTGGACGTCAGAACGGACGGCGGTGACACTTCGCTCTACAAAGACTCTCCTCTCCGAATACAAGATCGACTCGACTAAATTTTAAAGAAGAACCGAATGCTGGAATACAATTCCTTAACTGATTGTTACCTTATCAAGGCAATCAGAGAGTTCATTCGAAGAGGGAAGAGAATAGACAAGTACTGGGAGTTATCTGGGGTGTGAAACAGTGGCAAATGAGCCTCCTATTTATAGTTTTTTGCTGCCTGACACTTTGAGACGCCCCTCTGGGTTGGGACGCCCCTCTGGGTTGGGACGGCCGTCTGGGTTGGGACGGCCGTCCCAACTGCATTTTTTACACTGGCTGAGACCCCCTGAAGAGTGGGACTGGCAGTCTCACTTGGGACGGCCGTCCCACTTGGCCAGGGTAGCTTGGGACGGTCGTCTCGACTTTGGGACGGTGGTCTCGACCTGTTTTGGCCAGTTTTTGTGTTCTGGAACGCCCGTTAAAGATTTATCTTCATATAGGAAGTCTTCCTGGCCTTTATTGAGATGTCAGGCGAGCTTTATCTTGTTGTAGGAAGTCTCTTTAGCCTTTATTGAGAGACCGGGCAAAATTAGGGGTCTACAATGATCAAAGACAATAATCCGCCAACACATCTCTGAAAACCGGATGAGGGTTCGTACTCATCAATCAAAAGACTGAATACCGAAAAAGAGCATCTCCAGAGCCTTATAGAATAGGGTTCGTACCAGGTGGGGGTAGGTACCCATCAGAGCCTTATAGAATAGGGTTCGTACCGGGTGGGGGTAGGTACCCACAAGAGCCTTATAAAATAGGGTTCGTACCAGGTGGGGGTAGGTACCCATCAGAGCCTTATAGAATAGGGTTCGTACCGGGTGGGGGTAGGTACCCACAAGAGCCTTATAGAATAGGGTTCGTACCAGGTGGGGTTAGGTACCCATCAGAGCCTTGCAGAACGGGGTTCATACCGGGTGGGGGTAGATACCCATCAGAGCCTTATAGAATAGGGTTCGTACCAGGTGGGGGTAGGTACCCACAAGAGCCTTATAGAATAGGGTTCGTACCAGGTGGGGGTAGGTACCCATCAGAGCCTTGCAGAACGGGGTTCGTACCGGGTGGGGGTAGATACCCATCAGAGCCTTGCAAAACGGGGTTCGTACCGGGTGGGGGTAGGTACCCACCAGAGCCTTATAAAATAAGGTTTATACCGGATGAGGGTAGGTACTCATCAAAATCTAGCAAAATGCAGATTCGTACCAGCTGGGGGTAGGTACCCACCAGAGCCTTATAAAATAAGGTTTATACCGGATGAGGGTAGGTACTCATCAGAATCTAGCAAAAATGCTGATTCGTACCAGGTGGGGGTAGGTACCCACCAGAGCCTTATAAAATAAGGTTTATACCGGATGAGGGTAGGTACTCATCAGAATCTAGCATAATGCAGATTTGTACCAGCTGGGGGTAGGTACCCACCAAAGCCTTATAAAATAAGGTTTATACCGGATGAGGGTAGGTACTCATCAGAATCTAGCAAAAATGCAGATTCGTACCAGGTGGGGGTAGGTACCCACCAGAGCCTTACAAAATAAGGTTTATATCGGATGAGGGTTGGTACTCATCAGAATCTAGCAAAATGCAGATTCGTACCAGCTGGGGGTAGGTACCCACCAGAGCCTTATAAAATAAGGTTTATACCGGATGAGGGTACGTACTCATCAGAATCTAGCAATAAATGCAGATTCGTACCAGGTGGGGGTAGGTAGCCACCAGAGCCTTATATAATAAGGTTTGTACCGGATGAGGGTAGGTACTCATCAAAAACTTAGCAAAATGCATCAGGTAGAGTAAAATACTCACCAGAGCATTACACAAAAACGGGTTGCAAATACCTTGCTTCTATTAGAGGATAGTTCAAGTGTTGAGCACCTCGGAAGTAAGTACCCACAAAAGTTTAGCAAAATGCGAACTCATATCGGGTGAGGGTAGGTACTCACCAAAGCCTTGCAGAACAAGGTTCATACCAAGTGGGGGTAGGTACCCACAAGAACCTTATGGAATATGGTTCAGAATCTAGCAAAGAGCAGATTCATACCTAGTGGGGGTAGGTACCCACAAGAGTCTAGTAAAATACAGACTCATACCTGGTGAGGGTAAGTACTCACCAGAGCCTTATAAAGTAAGGCTCAAACCAGATAGGGGTTGGTACCTATCATAAATATTTATCATCCGGAGGATCAACAAAGGAGCATCTGAAGGATAACCGGGCAAAAGGGTTAACTCCTTCCCCTACCAACTAATTTTGTCGGCATATTAAGCCAACAAATTAGCCAGGCAGGTGAAGGGGGGGGCAGCTGTAGACCCCTAATTTTGCCCGGCCTCTCAATAAAGGCAAAGGAGACTTCCTATAACAAGATAAAGCTTGCCCAGCATCTCAATATAGGCCAAGAAGACTTCCTATATGAAGATAAAGCTTCAATGGGCATCTAACGACATCAATCGACGTCCAAATAAAGAAAGGAAAGCTTCCCGGGGGTCCCAGAACACAAAAGCTGGCCAAAACAAGTTGAGACAGCTGTCCCAAATGTGAGACGGCCGTCCCAAGCTACCCTGGCCAAGTGGGACGGCCGTCCCAAGTGAGACTGCCCGTCCCACTCTTCAAGGGGTGAACCCAAAGCTAAAAAATTTAAGTGGGACGACCGTCCCAACCCAGACAGCCGTCCCAACCCAGATGGCCGTCCCAAATTGCCAGGGTGCGAAAAACTATAAATAGGAGGCTCATTTGCCACTGTTTCACACACTAGACAACTCCCAGTACTTGTCTTCTCTCCCTACTTCGAACGAACTCTCTGATTGCCTTAATAAGGTAACAATCAGTTAAGGAATTGTATTCCAGCAATCGATTCTTCTTTAAAAATTTAGTCAAGTTGATCTTGTATTCGGAGAGGAGAGTCTTTGTAGAGCGGAGGATTACCAAAACGCATCCTCACTGTAAAAGATTTGCAATACAAAGCTTGCTACGGAGGTTCTTATCAATTCTCTTCTCTTTTATTGTTTTATTTATTTCTTTATGTATGCAATGTAAAATAAAATCATGTAGATAGCCATTTTTAAATACTGTATAAATAAAATAGGGTAATAGCGTAATTTCTCATAATCTTCACTTAATGAATGAATCCGTCATAGGGAACCCGAAAGGGGCGTTGTGGGGTGCTAACACCTTCCCCACACGTAACTAACTCCCTTACCTAATTCTGGTTATAATGGCGAAGTTTGGTTTTTATTAAAATCAATGCCTTTTTATCCTTTTCCAATGTTTATGGTCAAAAGATTGGTGGCGACTCCATAAGAACCCCTTTTCGAAAACCTTGCTTTTATTAGAGGATAGTTGTGTTGTTGAGCACCTCGGAAGCAATGATCATATTTTAACATAAAACGCGAGTCTAAACCATCTTTTCGCGACCGCTCGCATAAACGTTCGATATGTCCCTGGACGTCAGAACAGACGGCGGCGACACCCCTTTTTTGATGTTTCCGGTAAAAACATCGGTGGCGACTCCATAAGAACCCCTTCAAATTAGTTCTTAGGTTAGCCCGGTTATCGGACAACCTAAGAACACCTTTTCAAAAACCTCGCCCCTAGGTTTAGCTCGGTTATCGGACAACCTAAAGGCGTTGTAACATCACCCATAAAAACACGAAAATTGGAAAGTCAGAACCATCGGGTCGCTCCGACCGCCTCTTTTTTACGGCGGGGACAGATGGCGACTCCACTGGGGAAGCCTAGAGAGTTGATCCCATTTAGTGATGGACCAGTTTAATAAATAAATTAAGAAATTTCGCTTTTACCCTACCTTGTTTTATAACATGTTTTAATTACTTGGCTTTAATAACTGTTATTTGTTTATTTTACACAATTGTTTGAAATAAAAACCGTACACAAACCTTTGCACACAACAGTTCCCTCTATACCCGGGGGCAAGTGAGAAATACATAAGGAGTGGGTGGCAGGTACGATTCGCCGTAGTGATGGCCCTGAGCCCACCGGTGTGATCGGAAACCACCACTCAAGGTGATAACCTTCCTCTTTTGGCACAAAGACTGACTATGGCCTTAGTGTTAAGCATGGTCGAAAGGCTAGAGAGTGGGGACCCTATAATGGGGGCACCTTGGGGCCTAAGCCTTGGTAAGAACAGTTAGAACCTACCCTTGCCAATGCACTTTTCTGTAGGAAAACCCTACCTCGTGATTAAAGCGACTTCTCGCCTGTTCGTGGATGATCGAATTGTGTGCGCATTTGTTTGTTGCATAGCATAACCAAACAACAGAAAAATCACAAAAGAAAAATATCTTTTATAATAAACACCCTTATCTTGGACAGTCTGCCTTTTAGTTAGCTTGGTTTCAGGTTCTTTGTAAGCTAAGTAGCCACGCAGTCCGACAGAAGATATAGGGGACGCTAATATTATTTTTTTGCAATAGACCATTTTATCTCGGACAGTCTGCCTTTTAGCTAGCCTGGTGTCAGGTTCTTTGTAAGCTAAGTAGCCACGCAGTCCGACAGAAGAGATAAAATGCTCTAAAACAAAAATAAAACCAAATAAATCCAATAAATGGAAAATAAATAAAATTAATTTTGAAAAAGTCGTATCATTCATATCTCATCATGTCATAAGTGGAAAAACCAAGAGAGAAAATAAATGCATAAGGAAAGAATGCATACGCATCATTTTAATAAATCCCTAAAAAATGGGTCTTAGAAGCGTATTTTGGGAAAATTACTGGGCCAAATCGGACATCTCAGTCAAAAGTTATGCCACTTTGAACATCCACCGCCCTTTTGTACTGGTGCATGCATAAATACATTTATTCTAGGGAGCACTAGATATCCCTAAGACAATGGCGAAAGAGGCCCCGAGCACATTTGTGACCTTCGCGACAAGGAAGGGACAAGTGTACTAAGGTGTGATGGTGACCCCCATTATACTTGTCAAGTCTATGATGGGGAAGAAACCATTACACCAAGGTGGGTATGATACCCCACAAAGCGTAAGCTTTAAGGAGGATACCTAAGTCATTGTCTTAAGGAATATCTATCTCATAAATCATTCATTTTAAACAATAAAAATCTTTTTGCATTCTAGAAAGCGACTGGTATTCTTCATGCCCTCATCCTTATACAAAAAAACACAAAATCCCAAACACTATCATACATCATGTTAGAAAAGAAAACATGATAATGTTTAAGAAAAAACAAACACTTGCATACATGCATCCACCAAACTTCATCCTCATAACATGCAGTCGAAGAAGTGGACATTCCTCAATACCATGAAAAGAGGATTAGGGCATTCACATGCCATGCACGGGAAGTAAAAAAGAAAATAAATAGAAATTCTAACCCGCCTATGGGTTCATTTAGGCTTCTCCGCTTTTAAAAAAATGTACTTCGAAACATTGCATTGAGGAATGTACACTATCTGGATGAAATAAAATTGTTTGTTTGCATCATCTCTTCAAACGTCTATTGCATTCATAAATTGCATTCATTCATTCTCACTTTAATAATAATAAGATAATAAAAAGAAAGGATTAATTGATGTGCTTTCCATTAATTGGAATAAGATGAAGAGAAAACCTTTCGTCATCAAGTTCTCTCCAACGGTTGACCCGCCTAAGAAGGATAATAAGCCTCAACTGTCGGTCATCTGAGTAAATAAGGAAGAGGGGGCAAGGATGTCATTACATTTTTTCACGCCTTGAATCGAATAAAGTTGTACCATGGAGATACGTAGAAACATCATCTAGCATAGCCGACATTGGGGGCGGGATTAGAAGTGAAAGGATCTATTCCCCCGAGGAGCTACAAGACAATGCTCTCAAGAATAAAGGAAAAACAATAAGACCGAAGAAATACATAATCCAAAGAGGAAATTGAATAGACTTTGGATTCACGACGCTGAGGCAGTTCTTTCAACGCTCCGCTAGAGAGACAAATTCACGATAGGCGACAAGCTGGTCACGGTTCAAGCTAAAGACGACATTCGGATGATCAGCAAGTCGTCTACCCTACCTTATATCGATGCGGCTGAAGAGGGCCTTTGAAATATCTTTTTCCAATATGAAAAGACTTCCCCAACAATATGATGGTGACCCACATGATGAGGAAATATGGATACCGCCCAAACCAAGGGCTCATTAGAAACTCTCAAGGAATAAGGGAGCCACCAGATTTTAAAGACAATCATTTAAAGCATTACCCTACAAAGGATCAACCTGCATGGAGAAAAGGGAAGTCTCCCCTCCACACCTTGAATCAGATTTTCCCGAATAGAGGGGTTCAAGCGTCAAAAGCGACTTTAGTCATTAGGTTTTCTCCTTCTGATTCTTAGGGTTTGTAAATCCATTAACTATTAAAGATTACTCCTCGGGGCTAGCCCGACCTCCGAGCATTGTAGGGCACATATTTCCCTATTAATTACAAAAAATGTCATTCTTACTATCTGCCTCTCTTCTTGTTATTCATGTCTAAACCTCATTAATAACCATGTTTAAGCAAATGTTTTCAAAAGTGCGTCAAAGTAATCAAAATGCGCCATTGACCAAAATAAAAGTCAAATCCATCATCACTAATTGACTAGAAACACAAAATAAGTTTCCACCCCATCATCACTATTTTGCCAATGTTGTGCAAAGAGAAAAGAAAATCAAAAGAAGTCCATAGAAGTCAAAGGCCAAAAAGAGAGGGCAAGATACCCGGTAGGAAACCCACCAAAGGGGGCTACGCAAAAGTTAGGGTAAACCCGCTAGGAAACCCGAACAACCATAAAGGGTAGCCTAGGAAAAAATTAGGGTTACAAAATAAAGTCCGCTAGGTTTCCCAAAGCAAAAAAAAAGGAGAGAAACCTAGACAAAAGTTAGGGCAAAACAAAACACAACATCCTAGATTGAAAATCCAAAGGGCAGACTAGGGAAGTCAATCAGTCATAGCAAGCGCCATAGAATAAGACGTCACTCCATAAACAAAACGTTTGTCTAAACTAGCCTAAACACTCTAACCAACCTTGGCTACCTGTGCTTACAAAAACCATTTTTTTCAAAATAAAACAATTCTAAAACACAAGCCTTTGAATTAAGTATCCTCTTCCTTCTTTTCTCTTGACCCTTACCACTACGACATTCTAGTAATTAGTAGGGAAATGTGTAGATAGTAATCAATAGGAGGATTGACATCCCCAAGGTAAGGGAGGGGCGCACTGACATGGCAAGTCCCTCTACAATCAACACAATCATTCTTCGGTCATGGCAAAGTCAAGACGGCAAAATCGGTACAGCCTATCCTATCGACCAAAACACATAACGTTAGAAGCTCATCAAAAGTAAAAGCACATTGGTTAATCCTTTTGAAAAACTAATTGAAATAGTATTATAGGATGCATATCACGAGCATTGCATATATGCATAGGGTCCTTTTTCTCAAAAAGAAAAGAGAAATGAGAAAAATAAAAATAAAAAATAGTGCCTGCTAGGAGATTCTTAGGCAAAAGTTAGGGTAGCCTGCTAGATCGAAAACCTGCAAAAGGCACTCTAGGCAAAAGTTAGGGTATTCATAAAAAAGAAAAAAGCCCGCTAAGATATCCTAGGCAAAAATTAAGGCAGTCCGCTAGACCGAAAACCCCAAAAAGGGCGGTCTAGGCAAAAGATAGGGCTAAACCAAAAAAATGAATAAAAGAGAGGGGTCCTTCATCATAATCATGAAAGTACAGCAGGAGAATGCCAGTTACTTCTCTAGATGCATCAATAAAAAAGAATAGATTGCATTTAGGGCATCCACGCACAAGTAGTCCTACAAAACGACTTTGTCAAGATAAAATGAAAGAAATAAAAATTACTTTAGATATAAAAAAAAAACAAAAGCATTCATGTATATAATGAGACTAGCTCCATATTTGTGATTGAAAACAGGATCACCGAGACCAAGTCTCCAAATAATGCCCTCAAGAAAACAGAGCAACTCGTCAATCAAGTGACTCAGTAGAATAAGAGCTTCCGAAAATCAAGAGCTCCAGCTGCCATCCTTCTACCCAGAAAAAGAAGGCACATATAAGAAGTCTTCAAACATTGCTCTCCCTCAAGAAAGAAGAGCGAGTTGTCATCATCAAATAAGCTCAGAAGAAATAAGAAGCTTCTAGAAGCCAAAGCTGCAGTCATCATTTTTCAACCCCATAAAAGAGGGCACAATCATCGGACATCATAAAAGAAAAGCCAATGGAAAGGCTTAGTTATCCCCAAGCAAATCCTTGCCTACTCCAAAGGCAACACAAAATTTACCCTGCGGCTCAACATCGCCACCACATGAGTCATCAAGCACACTCACCCAAAGTCTCCGCCACATTTCCCAATGGAGAATAAAGGCTTCAAAAGCCCATCATCATCAACAGTCAAAAGAGCCCAATCTTTATACCATTAAGGGCTCAACAAAAAAGAAGAGAAAAGAAAACCCTTCATCTCCATCAGATGACAAAAAAGGCCATGACAAAGAAGACCGAATAAAATCCCCTAAGGGACCATACCAAAAAATCTATAAAAAGGAAGAATAAGGAATCTCCATCCCCTAGTAAAATAAGAGCTTCACAAGGTCAGCTCGCATCAACATGAATCAAGAAGCTAGGACTCCATCCTAGAAAAGAAAAATCAGATCCCCAGGAAGTCAACTAATTCCCGGTGGATCACCAAAGAAAGAAAACTTCATCCCTAATGGACCTCCCAAAAAGAAGAAAAAAAGCCAGCGTAATAAAAAAGAGTAAAAAGTAAAAAGGCTTATGCATTATCCCGAAAAAGCCAAATTTCAAAATCGTGAAAAAAAGAGATAAATCCCGAAAAAAGGCGAAATCAAATGAAAATCCTTGCTCCCTAAGTGGGTCACCTTAGAAAAATGAAAAATCAACAAAAAAGAAGGAATAAGAAATTCCATTCCTCCAACAGAATAAGAGCATTAAAAGTCAGCTCGCACCCATATCAATTAAGGAGTCGAGACTCCATTCCCCCAAAGGGCTACCAAAATCTAACCCCCGGGAAGTCAACCAATTCCCCGGTGGATCAATAAAAAAGAAAGATCATCCCAGTGAGCCTACTACAAAGGCAAAACTTCAAATTCATCCTCAGAATGTCATTTAGCTACGCATAGGCAAGACCTGGCAAGAGCCAGCACCCCCATAAGGGAATATCAGCCTAGTTCAGAGGCAAAACAAATGCAACCAAAAGTCTTCACTTCCGATGAAGCATCTACCTACTCAGAGGCATTACCAAAAACTCAATGGAGTATCTGCCTACTCAGAGGCACCATCAAAATCAACAAATTTTCAAATGGAGTATCTGCCTACTCAGAGGCACCATCAAAATCAGCAAATTTTCAATGGATATCCGCCTGCTCAAGAGGTGTCAGCAAGATCAACAAATCCCCAGAGGACTCCTGCCTACCTAAGAGGCACTCATCAAAAATCCCCGACAAACAGCAAAGTCGGATGACCACTACCAAAGGATCAAAACAAAGAATCCCCAACAATCAACAAGTTGGATGACTATCAGGAAAAGTCAAAATTCAAAAGATCCCCGACACACCGGAGGACTTTACCAAACGAAAGTAATCAAAATACCGGCGCATGAGCGACTGAGTAGTAAGCCGCCACCACCACCAGTCCTACGCAGTGGACTGTACCAGCCTGATGGGGGTTCATACCCATCAACTTGCGCACAAAGTGCGCCTGATCTGCACGTGAGCCGGATCAGTAAGTCGCAACTACCAGCCTGATGGGGGGTTTATACTTATCCAGTCCTACGCATAGTGGGTTGTAACTACCAGCCTGATGGGGGGTTCATACTCATCCAGTCCTACACACAGTAGGTTGTAACTACCAGCCTAATGAGGGGTTCATACTCATCCAGTCCTACGCATAGTGGGCTGTAACTACCAGCCTGATGGGGGGGGTTTATACCCATCAACCGAAGGATCGCTACCGTCAGAAGGAGTATCCTGAGGTTCTACCATGTGTCAACCGAAGGATCGACTACCGTCAGAAGGAGTATCCTGAGGTTCTACCATGTGTCAACCGAAGCGATCGGCTACCGTTAGAAGGAGTATCCTGGAAGTGCACAACACACTTTTCCCCCAAAAGATCAATCGCCGCAAGACGGAGCATCCGAAGCGTAATCGGGCAAGAGGGTCAACTCCTTTACCCTCGAGTCAATCTTCTTGGCTCGACAGGCCAACAGTCGACTAGTTAGGTAAAGGGGGGGCAGCTGTAGACCCCAAATCTTGCCCGACCTCAAAATTAGAGCAGAAGACCTCCTATTCGAAGATGGACGCAGCCTAAGAAGCCACTAGGAGAGAATATTAGGCCCCATATTAGGATAAGAAGGATTTTCTGTATAAAAATAAGGATTTTTGCCTTCAGGGGTCGAGACCGCTGTCTCGCTTTTCGAGACCATCGTCTTGCTTTTCGAGACCGCCATCTCACCATTACTGCAAGGCGAGACCCCCCTCCCGATTGGTGAGAAGGCCTTCTCGTCTCTGGAAAAGTCGATACCGCCGTCTCGTTTCTCGCCACTTTTACAAGTCGAGACCGCTGTCCCGAATGGCGAGACGGCCATCTTGACCTTGTCAGACGAGACGACCATCTCAACCTTATAGTCACGAATCCCTATAAATAGTGAGCGCTTCCCCCCTCATTTCACACAGTTCTTCCACTTTCCCTTCTACACTTTCTTCAAATTCTCTTCCTAGAGTCCTTCCGAAGCATTTTCGGAGTTTCTGAGAGTTTTTGAGAGCTTTTCATAGCATTTCGAGAGAGTTTTCGGCGTTGTAAGAGTGACGGGCTGCCAAAACGCACCCTATATTTCAAGAGTATTAATAAAAAACCTTGCCTCGGAGGTTTCTTCACTCTCTCCCTCTCTTTTACTGTCTTTAATTTTATGATTAAATTGTATAATAGACATTAGGGCCATGTAGTCATTATTTTAATTCCGCAAATAAAAGGGTAAAAGCGTCTTTTCAAAAGTTTATTTATAAAATAGCTGGCCTATCATAGGGAACTCGAAAGGGGCGTCGTAAGGGAACTAACACTTCCCTTACACGTAACTAACTCCCTTACCTAACTCTGGTTTTAATGACCAAAGTTGGTTTTCAAAAACCAACGCCTTTTTACCCCTTTTTCAATGTTTCCGGTAAAAACATTGGTGGCGACTCCATAAGAACCCCTTCAAATTAGTTCTTGGGTTAGCCCGGTTATCGGCCAATCCAAGAACACCTTTTCGAAAACCTCGCCTCTAGGTTCAGCCCGGTTATCGGACAACCTAAAAGCGTTGCAACATCACCCATAAAAACGTGAAAATTGGAAAGTCGGAACCATCGTGTCACTCTGACCGCCTCTTTTTGACGGCAGCAACAACAGTCGGGCAAGAGGGTTAACTCCTTCACCCTCCGGCCGATCTTTTTGGTATAGCAGGCCAACAGTTGGCTAGTCAGGTGAAGGGGGGCAGCTGTACACCCCAAATCTTGCCCGACCTCAAAATAAAGGGCATAGGACCTCCAATTCGAAGATGGGCAAGGCCTAAAAGTTCCCTAGGATAAGACCAAAAGGCCCCAAATTAGAATAGGAAGGCTTTTTGTACACAAAAATAGGGAGGACCACCTAAAAGGTCGAGACCGTCGTGTCGCTTAGCGAGACCGCTGTCTCGCCATCAGCAAAGGGCGAGACCACCGTCTCGTTTGGCGAGACCGCCTTCCCATTTGGCGAGACGACCTTCTCGCCATTTATCAAATCGATATCGCCTTCTCAATTGGCGAGACAGCCGTCTCGCCATTTGTCAAAGGCGAGACCGCCGTCCCGTTTGGCGAGACGGCGGTCTCAACCTTGCCTGGCGGTCTCGACCTCCCTATAAAAGGAGGGCGTGCTCCCCTTCTTTTCACACAGTTCTCTAACCTTTCCTTCTGCAATTTCTTCAAATTCTTCTCCTAAATCCCTCTGAAGCAATTCTTGAGCTTCTTAGTATTCTTAGAGATTATTCTAGCGTTGCGAGGAAGAGCGATCAACGTTGTAGAGGGAAGGATTGCCAAAAAGCGTCCTACTTCAAGAATATTAATCACAAAAGGTTTCTTCGAAGGTTTTTCATACTTTCTTTCCTTCTTTTACCGTTATTTCATTGTATTTATTTGTACATTAGTTGTTAGGGCCATGTAGTCAATATTTTAAAATTTCGCAATTGTAGACCCCTAATCTTGCCCAGTCTCATAATAAGACCAGAAGACCTCCTTTTCGAAGATGGATGAAGCCTAAGAAGCCATTAGAATAGACTATTAGGCCCCATACTAGGATAGGATGAATTTTCTGCATGAAAATAAGGATTTTTGCCTTTCAGGGTCGAGACCGCCGTCTCACCACTTGCGAATGGTGAGACCCCCCTCCCGGTTGGCGAAACGACCTTCTTCCCATTTTTGCAAGGCGAGACAGCCATCTCGAATGGCGAGACGGCTGTCTCGACCTTATCAGATGAGACGACCGTCTCGGCCTGACAGGCGCGAATCCCTATAAATAACCGCGCCTTCACCCTCATTTCACATAGTTCTTCCACTTTCCCTCTTGCAACTTCTTCAAATTCTCTTCTTAGAACCCCTCCGAAGCATTTCTAGATTTTTTGAGAGTTTCTTAGAAATTTTATAGCGTTTCTGAGAGTTTTTTCCGGCGTTGTAAAGAGTGAAGGGATGCCAAAACGCACCCTAGTTTTCAAGAAATTAATCAAAGAGCTTGCTTCGGAGGTTTCTTCTTTCTCTCCCTCTCTTTATTGCCTTTACTTTTATGATTAAATTGCGTAATAGATATTAGGGCCATGTAGTCATTCTTTTAATTCCGCAAATAAAAGGGTAAAAGCATCTTTTCACAAAGTTTATTTATTAAATAGCTTGCCTATCATAGGGAACCCGAAAGGGGCGTCGTAAGGGAACTAACACTTCCCTTACACGTAACTAACTCCCTTACCTAAACTCTGGTTTTAACGACCAAAGTTGGTTTTCGAAAACTAACGCCTTTTTACTCCTTTTTCGATGTTTCCGGTAAAAACATTGGTGGCGACTCCATAAGAACCCTTCAAAATTAGTTCTTGGGTTAGCCCGGTTATCGGACAATCCAAGAACACTTTTTCGAAAACCTTGCCTCTAGGTTCAGCCCAGTTATCGGACAACCTAAAGGCGTTTTAACCACACCCATAAAAACGCAAAAATCAGAAAGTCAGAACCATCGCGTTGCTCCGACCACCTCATTTTGACGGCGGCGACAGATGGTGTAGACCCCTAATTTTGCCCGATCTTTCAATAAAGGTTAAGGAGACTTCCTAAGACAAAGCAAAGCTCTCCTGGCATCTCAATAAAGGCTAAGGAGACTTCCTATGACAAAGCAAAGCTCTCTTGGCATCTCAATAAAGGCCAAGAAGACTTCCTATATGAAGATAAAGCTTCAACGAGCGTCTATCGGCATCAACCGACGTCCGAATAAAGAAAGGAAAGCTTCCCAAGGGTCCCAGAACACAAAGGCTGGCCAAAACAGGTTGAGACAGTCGTCCCAAAGTCGAGACGGTCGTCCCAAGCTACCCTGGACAAGTGGGACGGCCGTCCCAAGTGAGACTGCCCGTCCCACTCTTCAGGAGGTCCCCCCAAGTGTAAAAAATTCAATAGGGACAGCCGTCCCAACCCAGATGGCCGTCCCAAATTGCCAGGGTGCGAAAAACTATAAATAGGAGGTTCATTTGCCACTGTTTCACACACCAGACAACTCCAAGTACTTGTCTTTTCTCCCTACTTCGAATGAACTCTCTGATTTCCTTAAAAAGGTAACAATCGGTTAAGGAATTGTATTCCAGCATTCGATTCTTCTTTAAAATTTAGTCGAGTCAATACTGTATTCGGGGAGGAGAGTCTTTGTAGAGTGGGGGATTGCCAAAACGCATCCTCACTGTTAAAGATTTGCAATACAAAGCTTGCTACGGAGGTTCTTTTCAAATTCTCTTCTCTTTTATTGTTTTATTTATTGCTTTCTGTATGCAATGTAAAATAAAATCATGTAGATAGCCATTTTTTAAATACTGTATAAATAATGTAGACCCCTAATTTTGCCCGGCCTCTCAAAATAAAAGCTAGACGGAGTCATCAAGCACACTCATGCAAGAGTCTCCGTTGCATCCCCCAATGGAGAACAAGGACTACATAAGAGTCCATCAAAGAAAAAACAGAGTCGAAATCCCCACATCACTGGGGGGCAACAAAAAGAAAGAAGAGAAGAGCCTTTCATCCTCTAACAAAGGCCACTACATGAAAAAACCGAAAGAAATTTCCATCCACAGGAAGCCAATAAAATCCCCCCCGGTGGATCACCAAAAAGAAAAATTTCTTCCCCAGTAAGCCTATCCGCAAAGGCAAATTACAAATCCACAGGGAGTTAAGCACCTAATATGAATATCCCCAGTGAAAGGAAAAACCTTCACTCCCAAGAATGCCTAGGCTCACTCAGAAACAAGCAAAGAGCCGATATCCCCGAGAAACGGGAAATCAACCTATGCAAGAGGCAATACAAGCACAAAGCTTTCAAAAAAGCATTCACCTACTCAAAAGTATTATCAAGAACAAATATCCTCAAATAGAACATCAGCCTATCCAAAGGAAAGCCTTCGTCACTATTGAAGCACCCGCCTAATCAAGAGGCACAATAAAAAAAATCAACGAATCCCCAGTAGATTCCCGCCTAATCAAGAGGCACAACAAAATCCCCAAATGGATCTTCGCCTAATCAAGAGGCACAATCAAGAAGAGAATTCAAAAATCCCCAGAGGATTCCCGCCTGAAAAGAAGCAATCAACAAGAATCCCCGGCAAAGCCGGATGGCTAAACAAAAAAAGCCAAGAACAAAGAATCCCCGACCAAGACCGGATGGCTAAAAAGCCAAAAACAACAAAAATCCCTGGCAAAACCGGATGACAGAAAAGTCAAAAACAAATATTCCCTACGGAATAGGCGCATGAACAGAAACAATAAGCCGCCAACACATCTCCAAAAACAGATAATCACAGGATTAACTACCAAAGGTGCATCCTGAGAACCTTGCAGAACGGGGTTCGGACCAGGTGGGGGTAGATACCCATCAGAGCCTTGCAGAACGAGGTTCGGACCGGGTGGGGGTAGGTACCCATCGGAATCTTGCAGAACGGGATTCGGACCGGGTGGGGGTAGGTACCCATCGGAATCTTGCGAACGGGATTCGGACCAGGTGGGGGTAGGTACCCATCGGAATCTTGCAGAACGGGATTCGGACCACGTGGGGGTAGGTACCCATCGAGCCTTGCGGAACGGGGTTCGGACCAGGTGGGGGTAGGTACCCATCGGAATCTTGCGGAATGGGATTCGGACCAGGTGGGGGTAGGTACCCATCGAGCCTTGCGGAACGGGGTTCGGACCGGGTGGGGGTAGGTACCCATCGGAATCTTGCGGAACGGGATTCGGACCAGGTGGGGGTAGGTACCCATCGGAATCTTGCAGAACGGGATTCGGACCAGGTGGGGGTAGGTACCCATCAGAATCTTGCAGAACGGGATTCGGACCGGGTGGGGGTAGGTACCCATCAGAATCTTGCAGAACGGGATTCGGACCAGGTGGGGGTAGGTACCCATCAGAGCCTTGCAGAACGGGGTTCGGACCGGGTGGGGGTAGGTACCCATCAGAGCCTTGCAGAACGGGGTTCGGACCAGATGGGGGTAGGTACCCATCGGAATCTTGCGAACGGGATTCGGACCAAGTGGGGGTAGGTACCCATCGAGCCTTGCGGAACGGGGTTCGGACCGGATGGGGGTAGGTACCCATCGGAATCTTGCGGAACGAGATTCGGACCGAGGTGGGGGTAGGTACCCATCGAGCCTTGCAGAACGGGGTTCGGACCGGATGGGGGTAGGTACCCATCGAATCTTGCGGAACGGGATTCGGACCAAGTGGGGGTAGGTACCCATCGAGCCTTGCGGAACGGGGTTCGGACCGGATGGAGGTAGGTACCCATCAGAGCCTTGCAGAACGGGGTTCGGACCAGATGGGGGTAGGTACCCATCAGAATCTTGCAGAACGAGATTCGAACCAGGTGGGGGTAGGTACCCATCAGAGCCTTGCAGAACAGGGTTCGGACCGGGTAGGGGTAGGTACCCATCAGAATCTTGCAGAACGAGATTCAGACCAGGTGGGGGTAGGTACCCATCAGAGCCTTGCAGAACGGGGTTCGGACCGGATGAGGGTACGTACTCATCAAAACTTTGCAGAATGCATTAGGTGGAGTAAAAATACTCACCTAAGCATTTCAAAAATGGGTTGCAAAGACCTTACTTCTATTAGAGGGCAGTTCAATGTTGAGCACCTCGGAAGTAAGTACCCACAAGAGTTTAGCAAAATACGAACTCATACCGGGTGAGGGTTGGTACTCACCAAAACCTTGCAGAACAAGGTTCATACCAAGTGGGGGTAGGTACTCACTAAAGTCCAGCAAAATGCAAACCCGTACCGGGTGAGGGTAAGTACTCACCAGAGCCTTATAAAAGGAGGCTCAAACCAGATAGGGGTTGGTACCTATCAAAATACTTATCATCTGGAGGATCAACAAGAAACAGCATCCGAAAGATAACCGGGCAAAAGGGTTAACTCCTTCCCCTACCAACTAATTTGGTCGGCATATTAAAACCGACGAATTAGTTAGGCAGGCGAAGGGGGGGCAGCTGTAGACCCCTAATTTTGCCCGGCCTCTCAAAATAAAAGCTAGAGGAATTTCACCCAAAGATGGAGTTCATCCTGCTTCCCAAAACCGAGAAGGACCTCCCACAACAGAAGACGGAGTTCACTCATTCACACAATAAAAGCCAAAAGAGACTTCCTACACAAAGACAAAGCTCGCCCGACATCTTAATGAAGGCCAAGAAGACTTCCTATATGAAGATAAAGCTTCAACGGACACACATCGGCATCAATCTATGTCCGAAAAAGGAAAGGAAAGCTTCCTGGGTCCCGAACACGAGAACTCGGACAAAACAGGCCGAGACCACGGTCCCAAAAGTGGGACGGCCGTCCCAACTGTCATTTTACGGTTGGGACGCGCGTCCCGAATGTGGGACGGCCGTCCCAAACCCAATTTAAGTGGGACGGCCGTCCCGGCTTCCTCGGGGGTCCCGTTACGTGTAAATTTGCCATTTGGGACGGCCATCCCGGTCCGGACGGCCGTCCCAACCCGGACGGCCGTCCCAAAGTGCGCCAGCTGCGAAAAACTATAAATAGGAGGCTCATTTGCCACTTTTTGAGACCACGAGACACTCCGAGAGCTCCGAAACACTTTAGAGCACTTGTCTACTTCTCTTCCTTTCTCGAATGATCTTTTCGATTGCCTTAAATAGGTAACAATCGGTTAAGGAATTATATTCCGGCATTCGATTCTTCTTTAAATTTTTAGTGGAGTCGATCTTGTATTGGTGAGGAGAGACTGTGTAGAGAGAGGGGTTGCCAAAACGCATCCTCACGGTTCGAGATTCTCAATATAAAGCTTGCTACGGAGGTTCTTTTCAATTCCCTTCTCTTTTATTGTTTTATTTATTGTTTTATTGTTTTATTTAGCTTTATTATGTCATGTAGAATAGAATCATGTAGATAGTCATTTTAATATCTCTTTTATTGCTTTATTTAGCTTTATTTATATAAAATTATGTAGATAGTCATTTCAATATTATGCAATAAAATAGGGTAATCGCGTAATTTCTCGAAATCTTCTCTTTAAATGAATTGATCTGTCATAGGGAACCCGAAAGGGGCGTTGTGGGGTGCTAACACCTTCCCCACACGTAACTAACTCCCTAACCCAACTCTGGTTATAATGGCCAAGTTTGGTTTTTATTAAAATTAATGCCTTTTATCCTTTTCCAATGTTTATGGTCAAAACATTGGTGGCGACTCCATAAGAACCCATTTTCGAAAACCTTGCTTTTATTAGAGGATAATTCAATTGTCAGACACCTCGGAAGCAATGAACACATTTTAAAACAAATACGCGAGTCTAAACCATCTTTTCGCGACTGCTCGCATAAACGTTTCGAGACGTCCCCAGGACGTCGGAAAGGGACGGCGGCGACAAATAAAATAGGGTAATAGCATAATTTCTCGTAATCTTCACTTAATGAATGAATCCGTCATAGGGAACCTGAAAGGGACGTTGTGGGGTGCTAACACCTTCCCCACACGTAACTAACTCCCTTACCCAACTATGGTTATAATGGCCAAGTTTGGTTATTATTAAAATCAACGCCTTTTTATCCTTTTCCAATGTTTACGGTCAAAACATTGGTGGTGACTCCATAAGAACCCCTTTTTTCGAAAACCTTGCTTTTATTAGAGGATAGTTCAGTTGTTGAGCACCTCAGAAGCAATGATCATATTTTAACATAAAACGCGAGTCTAAACCATCTTTTCGTGACCACTCGCATAAACGTTCGAGATGTCCCTAGACGTCGGAACGGACGGCGGCGACAGATGGTTGTAGACCCCTAATTTTGCCCGGTCTCTCAATAAAGGCTAAGGAGACTTCCTATAACAAGACAAAGCTCGCCTGCCATCTCAATAAAAGCCAAAGAAGACTTCCTATATGAAGATAAAGCTTCAACGGGCATCTATCGGCATCAACCGACGTCCGAATAAAGAAAGGAAAGTTTCCCGGGGGTCCCAAAACACAAAAGCTGGCCAAAACAAGTTGAGACAGCCGTCCCAAATGTGAGACGACAGTCCCAAACTGTCCTGGCCAAGTGGGACGCCCGTCCCAAGTGAGACAAGCCGTCCCATTCTTCAAATGGTTGTCCCAAAGGTAAAAATTCAATTGAGATGGTCATCCCAACCCAGACAGCCGTCCCAAATTGCGAGGTTGCGAAAACTATAAATAGGAGGCTCATTTGCCACTTTTTCACACCCCCAGACAACTCCCAGTACTTGTCTTCTCTTCCTATTTTGAATGAACTCTTTGATTGCCTTAATAAGGTAACAATCAGTTAAGGAATTGTATTCCAGCATTCGATTCTTCTGTAAAAATTTAGTCGAGTCGATCTTGTATTCGGAGAGGAGAGTCTTTGTAGAGCGGGGGATTGCCAAAACGCATCCTCACAGTTAAAAGATTCGCAATACAAAGCTTGCTACGGAGGTTCTTTTCAATCCTCTTCTCTTTTACTGCTTTATTTATTGCTTTATGTATGCAAATATTAAATAAAATCATGTAGATAGTCATTTTTTTAGGATATGAATAAAATAGGGTAATAGCGTAATTTCTCATAATCTTCACTTAATGAATTAATCCGTCATAGGGAACCCGAAAGGGGCGTTGTGGGGTGCTAACACCTTCCCCACACGTAACTAACTCCCTTACCTAACTCTGGTTATAATGGCCAAGTTTGGTTTTTATTAAAATCAATGCCTTTTTATCCTTTTCCAATGTTTACGGTCAAAACATTGGTGGCGACTCCATAAGAACCCCTTTTCGAAAACCATGCTTTTATTAGAGGATAGTTCAGTTGTTGAGCACCTCGGAAGCAATGAACATAATTTTAACATAAAACGCGAGTCTTAACCATCTTTTCGCGACCACTCGCATAAATGTTCAAGATGTCCCTGGACGTCGGAACGGACGGCGGCGACAGATGGCGACTTCACTTGGGAAGCTAGAGGGTTGATCCCATTTAGTGACGGATAAAATTCAAACTAAGTAAAGATTTGAAATTACGCCTTTACCCTCTTCCATATGTTTTATTGTATGGCTTTAATAATTACTGTATGATTATTTTCTGCAAATTGTTTGAAATATAAATTGCACACAAAAACCCTTGCACACAACAGTCCCTCTATACCCGGGGGCAAGAGTGAATACCTATAGGGAGTGGGTGGCAGATACGACCGGCTTGTTGGCACACGGGGCTACAACCATTGTCGGAAACCACCAACTCAAGGTGATAACTCTCTTCTTTTGGTCTAAGGATGTCGACACGGAGTTCCGTGCATGACCCGAGGACTGAGAGATTGAGAGGTCCCTATAATGGGGGCACCTTGGGGACCTTTAGCC
Source organism: Sphenostylis stenocarpa (assembly GCA_963425845.1). NCBI lineage: Eukaryota > Viridiplantae > Streptophyta > Magnoliopsida > Fabales > Fabaceae > Sphenostylis > Sphenostylis stenocarpa. Next base: position 27,820,688 of record OY731400.1, on the reverse strand, counting down.
TTGGTGAGACCAGTTTAGAACCACCTAAACCAAGCACATTTTTGTAGGAAAACCCTACCTCGTGATTAAATAAGTGTGGCTCTTCTCGTGGATGTATGAATTGTGTGTGCATTCGTTTTCTGCATTTGTATTGATGCATTAGCATAGGGTAATCATACAACAAACAAAATAGTGAAAAACCCTAAAAATCATAAAAAGTGATAAGATAAGCCAAGTTTATCTCGGACAGTCTTCAGTTAAGCTAGCCTGGTTTCAAGTTCTTTGTAAGCTAAGTAGCCACGTTGACCGACAGAAGAGATAAAGGGTCATAAAAAATATAAAAACAAATTAAAGCCATAAAAATTCCTTTTACAATAAAAAGATTCTTGATAAAAGTCCTATAATTCTTACAACCTTTGTTCATAAAAATGTTAAGAGAAGAAAATAGGACTCTCTTCATCAAAATCCATAAACATCCATATAGATAGTTTTATTTTTAAGAAAAACCAAGTACTATCATGTATCATATTAGGAATAAAACATGATAATACTTAGAAAAACAAATACTTACATGCATGCATTTACAAGGACTCATCCTCATATCATGCATTTTCATTTCTTTTAGACAATGGAGGGATCCAGTAATAGACAGTTAAAGAAAGTGGAAATCCTTTTATGCCGTGTAGAGAAGTTAAGGCAGTTGTGTACATATATGCCGCCGGAGGTCAGTGCTAACTTTGAGAAATCTTATGAAAGGATTCTTGACCTCCTGAAAGTCAGCATCGATCCAATCTTTGTTAGAGCATTGGTCACTTCTGGAATCCCAATCTACACTGCTTTGAGTTTTCGCAGTTCGATTTAGTACCAACCTTAGAAGAATATGAACTCATGGTTAGATGGCCTCAGTCAGTCGGGGTCTATGTCTGCTCAGGAGTATATGTTGCCGTGAGTAAGGTTGCTACTATCATACGACTGCCTCCTCATCAATCCATCCTAGAGGGAAAAGGGAACATCCGAGGTTGGAAAATGTCCATAATAGAAGACCACTTAATCTCTTTGGCTGAAAAGAAAGATTGGTCTACCTTCAACAAAACTCTAGGATTGGCAATGTTTGGAATCATATTATTCCCATTTCATGTGAACGTTGTGGATCATGCTGCAATAGATGCATTCTTTGCCTGGGATGTATACTCTAAGAGTCCTATACCTGCAATTCTTGCTGATACCCTGCTTTCAGTAGATTTTTGCAGACAAAAATAGGGGAAAACACTTAGATGCTGCACTTCATTACTATATGTATGGGGCGTCACTCACTTCTACGCTTCAAGCTACATGGGCATATTCCCTGATCCTTTAAGAAGTTTTGCAAAAATCCCTCTTCAGCACCGTCAAGCTTTAGAATGGAAAACCGAGTTAGAAAATTGGAACATAGAGCATGTATCATGTGTTTGCCCTTGGTTCCGACCCGGTTATATTCTTATACGATGCGGAGATTACCTGAGCATACCACTACTAGGCCTCAGGGGTTGTATAGCTTAGTCTCCTAAGATAGCTATGAGACAACTCATGAGAACCCAGACTATGCCAACTCAAGAAGAGCTTAGAGGGCTGAGTCTATGCCATTACTCCCATAGCTTTAAAGAAGTATCCGCTGTCCGGAAAGCATGGGAAAGACCAGTCTATATAGGGGATAAAGAACTTGGAAAGGTTCAGGTGTCTACGTCCCACGAATATGAAGAATGGAGGAAGAGTAGAAGGATACCCCAACCATCTGCTACATTCACTACAACATTAGTCAATGAAGAGCTACAATTGCAGGTCAATGCCTTAAATAAAAGGGTAGAATTCATGGAAGCTCAGCTAAGGGCCTTCGAAGAAAAAGAGAAAGAAGCAACCCTTACAATAGATGGTCTAAAAGGCAATGTAAAAAGAAGAACCATGAAATAGAGCGCCTTAAGAATGATTGTGCTGATTATCAAGAAGAGACTAAACAAGCACTAAAAATTCCGAGGCTTGAACAAGATAGTCTATTCTAGGACATGAGTGACGAAATAGCACATCTTGAGAGTGCGCTTGCAGAACAGGCAAAAACGATCAAGTTAATACAAGATGACCTAGCAGAAACTCAGTCAGAAGCACAAAAGTGGTGGGAAACCGCTGAAAGATACAAAGAAGACCTAGAGGAGCTACATGATAAAGAAAAAGATGGATTAGCTCAGTATGGTCAATTACTTCGTGAAAGAGACCAAGTAATAGAGAGGTCTGACCAACAACATGCCTTGATCGTTCATCAAGAAGAAAAGATAAAAGAGGCTCGTCGATATAGTGAAGATATGAGCCAGGCAGTACATGAGCAAATTAAGACGCTCAGAAATCATGTGAGAACAGCTGAAGATGAATTACGAAGAAAGCCTAATTTACCTATAGGATTCTTCAAGCTTCTCCGTTTTTGTCAACATTTGCTTCAAAGCATTGTATAGAAGGATAAACACTTTCTAGTTGAAATAAAAAGATTTTTTTTTCTTAAACTATCTATTGCATTCATAAGTTGCATACATTCATACATCCCTCGTCATCTTAATAATAAAGATAATAAAAAGGAAGGATTAATTGATATGCTTTCCACAAATCAGAATAAATGGAAAAGAAGCCTTTCGTCATCAAAATCTCTACAACGATCGATAGACCCAAAGATGATAATAAACAAGCACCGTTGGTTATTCCAATCGATAAAAGGGAAGAGGCAATAATGCCTTTACGTTTATTCATGCCTCATCCTTTCCCTTATTCATCAAATAAAGTTGTACCTTGGAGATATTCAGAAGAATCACTAGTTAATCAAGACATCTCCAACATAGCCGGTATTGGGGGCATGACGAGAAGCGGAAGAATATACTCCCCCAAGGAATTACAAGATAATATTCCTAAAGATAAGGCAAAAAATAAGGCCAAAGAGGAAAAAGAATCCAAGGAGGAGACATATGAGTTACTCCAGTACATAAGACAAAGCGAGTACTCCATCGTCGATCAACTTAATCGCACTCCTGCAAAGATAACCTTGTTATCACTTATAATGAGTTCCGAATCGCATCGAAACGCAGTATTAAAGATTTTGAATGAATCATTCGTCCCGCATGCAATATCCCAGGACAAATTTGAAGGAATTATTGGTAACATTACAGCCAATGATCATCTTACCTTCACAAATGAAGAACTCCCTTTAGAAGGGTCAAATCACAACAGGCCCTTGCATATTTCTGTCAAATGCAAGGAATATCTCATTTCCAAAGTTCTGGTGGATAATGGGTCATCCTTAAACGTCATGCCTAAAGGCACACTTGACAAGATAAAAGTGCAAGGAACTCACATGCGCCCGAGTAATACAATTGTTCGAGCCTTTGATGGATCAAGACGTGAAGTAGTAGGAGAGATTAGTCTACCAATTTAAATTGGCCCTACTATCTTTAACATAGACTTCCACGTGATGGATATCATGCCGGCATATAGTTGTCTCCTTGGTAGACCTTGGATTCATAGCGCTAAGGCAATACCTTCAATGCTCCACCAGAAAGTCAAGTTTGTGACAAATGATAAACTTGTCACAGTTCAAGCTGAAGAAGACTTTCTAATCAGCAAACCGTCTGTCCAACCATATGTGGATGCGGCTGAAGAGGCTCTTGAAACATCTTTTCAAGCACTCGAAATTGCCAACATAGAAAGACTTCCCAATAATACAAAGGTGGATCATATGATGAAGAGATACGTATATTGCCCAGGACACGGGCTCGGAAAGAATACTCAAGGAATAAAAGAACCACCGGAGTTCAAAGATAATCCTTTAAAATATGGTTTAGGGTACGACCCCACGAAAGATCAAACCATACGGAAAACAGGGAAGTCTTATCCCTCAAAGATGATATTCCGAAAAGGAGGGATATTAGCTCAAAGGGTAGCGTTAGTCGTTAGGTGTCCTTCTTCCAATTCTAAGGGATATAAACCTAGTGACTATTAGAGATCACTCCTCGGTGTATGCCCGTCCCCCGAGCATTTCTAGGGCACACATTTTCCCAAAATTACAAAAGAATGCTATTCTTACTATTCGCTTCTTTTCTTGCTAAATATAACTATACCCCATTTTTAACAAATAAGGTTTAGATAGACATTTTGTTCCAAATGCGTTAGAACAATCAAAGTGTCATAAAGCAAAGTCAAATATGATTGATTAACTAGAAACACAGATAAAAATTATCTCCATAAAATCAAGTTTTGACAATGTTATGCAAAAAAAAATACATATACAAAAAAGGAGAGCCCGTCAAAGCCAAAGGCCAAGACAAGAAAATAAAAGGGAAAAATACCCGGTAGGAAACCCACAAAAGGGGGCTGCGCAAAAGATAGGGTAAACCCGGAAGGAGACCCGAACAATAATAAAGGGTAACCTAGGCAAAAATTAGGGTTATAAAAGTCTGCTAGGTATTCCTAAAAAATAAATACAAAAAAAAGGAAACCTAGACAAAAGTTAGGACGTAAGCATAACATCCTAGGCTAAAAACCCGAAAGGGCGGGCTAGGAAAGCTAATCAATTACAAAAAGGCGCCACAAATCAGTAAAATAAAGACGCCACATCATAAGAACGAAACGTTTTGCCTAAACTAGCCTAAAACACAGACCAACCTTGGCTAGCCATTCTTACAGCAACCTCTATTACAAAAAAATTCCTCTAAAACACAAGCCCTTGTTGTAAATCCTTTTCTTTCTCTTCTCTTGACCATTTCATTATAAAAGCATTCAAGTAATAAGGGGAATGTGGAAATATAGTGATCAATAGGAAGGTTGAAATCCCTAAGGAAAGGAAGGGGGGCATTAACATGGCAGTTGCCCTACAAATAAAAGATTGATCTTCGGCTATAGCAAGAAAAGTCCAAGACGGCAAATCAGGTACAACCAAGCTTGTTAATCAAGAAACATGACGACAGAAAGGTGCAGCACCAAGAGTGCGCCCGAAATCAAAGCACATCAGTTAAATCTTTCGAAATATTAACTGAAATAGATCATAGGATGCATGTCATGAAACATTACATGCATTAAAACATCAATGAATGGAGTCCTATCCTCCTTCTCAACAAAAAAAAACAAAAAATCAACTCAAAAAGCTTGAGACGGCCGTCCCAAAGTCGAGACAGCCGTCCCAAGATGCCACATTCAAATGAGACGCGCGTCTCAAGTGGGACGGCCGTCCCACTCTTCAGTTGGTTGTCCACATAGAGAATTTTTAAGTGAGACGGCCGTCCCAAATCTCCTGGCGCCTCCTATATATGCTAGGCACGGATCTTGCCTTTGGTACCCCATTCCAAGCTTTCTATCTTGCTTCTCCTCCCTTTCTACACACTTCTAGCATCCTTAAGTGAATACTATATGTCACCGCCGTCCATTCCGACGTCCTGGGACATCTCGAACGTTAATGCGAGCGGTCGCGAAAAGATGGTTGAGACTCGCGTTTTTGTTAAAAATATGTTCATTGCTTCTGAGGTGCTCAATAACTGAAATATCCTCTAATAGAAGCAAGGTTTTCGAAAAAGGGGTTCTTTTGGAGTCGCCACCAATGTTTTGACCTTAAACATTGGAAAAGGAAAAAATGTTGATTTTAATAAAAACCGCACTTGGCCATTATAACCAGAGTTGGGTAAGGGAGTTAGTTACGTGTGGGGAAGGTGTTAGCACCCCACAACGCCCCTTTCGGGTTCCCTATGACGGATTAATTCATTTAAGTAAAGATTACAAGAAATTACGCGATTACCCTATTTTATTCATACAACATTTAAATATGGCTATCTACATGATTTTATTTACATTTCATATATAAAGCAATAAATAAAGCAGTAAAAGAGAAGAGATTTGAAAAGAACCTTCGTAGCAAGCTTTATATAGGAATTCTTTTACAATAAGGACGCGTTTCGGCAATCCCTCGCTCTACAACGACTCTCCTCACAAATAAACTCGACTCGACTAAAATTTTACAGAAGAATTGAATGCCGGAATATAATTCCTTAACTGATTGTTACCTATTTAAGGTAATCAGAAAGATCATTCGAAGAAGGGAGAGAAGTAGACAAGTGCTCTGAGTTGTTTGGTGTGTCTGAGGTGTGAAAAAGTGTCAAATGAGCCTCCTATTTATAGTTTTCGCTGCTTGGCACATTTGGGACGGCCATCTGGGCCGGGACGGCCGTCTGGGTTGAGACGACCGTCCCAAATGCATTTTTTACACAGGCAGGGACCCCCTGGGAAGTGGGACGGCCGTCCCACATGTGGGATGCGCGTCTCACTTGTCCCAGGATAGTTGGGACGGCCGTCCCAACTCTGGGACGGTGGTCTCGACCTGTTTTGTCCAGTTTTTGTGTTTTGGGACCCTGGGAAGCTTTCCTTGCTATTTTTGGACATTGTTTGATGCCGATAGGTGTCCGTTGAAGCTTGATCTTCTTATAGGAAGTCTTCTTGACCCTTATTAAGATGTCGGGCGAGCTTTTATCGTCGTGTAGGAAGTCTCTTTGGCCTTTGTCGAGACATTGGATGAACTCCGTGTGGTTGTGGGAGGTCTTCTTAGTGTTTATTGATTAGTTAGGCGATCTTTATCTTTGTGTGAAGTTTCCCTAGCTTTTATTGAGAGGCCGGGCAAAATTAGGGGTCTACAGCTGCCCCCCCTTCACCTGCCTAGCTAATTTGTTGGCTTGATATGCCGACAAATTAGTTGGTAGGGGAAGGAGTTAACCCTTTTGCCCGGTCATCCTTCGGATGATGCTCCTTCAGATGATAAATATTTTGATAGGTACCAACCCCTATCTGGTTTGAGCCTTCTTTTATAAGGCTCTGGTGAGTATTTACCCTCACCAGGTATAAGTCTATATTTTACTAGACTTTAGTGAGTACCTACCCCCACTAGGTATGAACCTTGTTCTGCAAGGTTTTGGTGAGTACCTACCCTCACCTGGTATGAGTTCGCATTTTGCTAAACTCTTATGGGTACTTACTTCCGAGGTGCTCAACACTGAACTATCCTCTAATAGAAGCAAAGTTTTTGCACCCATTTTTGTAATGCTTCTGGTGAGTATTTAACTCTACCTGATGCATTTTGCTAAGTTTTGATGAGTACCTACCCTCATCTGGTATAAACCTTATTTTATAAGGTTTTGGTGGGTTTATTCTTCCACCTGGTACGAATCTGCATCTTGACAGATTCTAGTGGTTTTTACATCCCCACTAGGTGCGAACCTGCATCTTGACAAGGTTCTAGTGGTTTATACACCCCCACTGGGTCCGAACCTGCATCTTGACAAGGCTCTAGTGGTTTTTACACCCCCACTGGGTGCGAACCTGCATCTTGACAAGGCTCTAGTGGTTTTTACACCCCCACTGGGTGCGAACCTGCATCTTGAAAAGGTTCTAGTGGTTTTTACACCCCCACTGGGTGCGAACCTGCATCTTGACAAGGCTCTAGTGGTTTTTATACCCCCACTGGGTGCGAGTCTGCATCTTGACAGACTCTAATGGTTTTTACACCCCCACTAGGTGCGAACCTGCATCTTGACAAGGCTCTAGTGGTTTTTACACCCCCACTGGGTGCGGACCTGCATTTTGACAAGGCTCTAGTGGTTTTTACACCCCCACTGGGTGCGAACCTGCATTTTGACAAGGTTCTAGTGGTTTTTACACCCCCACTGGGTGCGAACCTGCATCTTGACAAGGCTCTAGTGGTTTTTACACCCCCACTGGGTGCGAACTTGCATCTTGACAAGGTTCTTCTCATTCAATCTTTTGATTGATGAGTTCATACCCTTAACGGGCTTTTGGAGAATTGTCGGCGGCTTACTGTCTTTGATCATGCGCCTATTCCTTGGGGAATATTTGTTTTGACTTTTCTGTTAGTCGTCCGGTTTTACTGGGGTTTCTTTGTTTTTTGGCTTTTAGCCATCCGGCTTTGCCGGGGATTCTTGTTTTTGGCTTTTCTTTTTTAGCCATCTGGCTTTTTCTGGGGATTCTTTGGGTTTTGGCTTTTCCTTTTAGTCATCCGGTCTTTGGCGGGGATTCTTTGTTTTCGGCTTTTCTTGTTTAGCCATCCGGCTTTTGCCGGGGATTCTTGTTTTTGGCTTTTCTTGTTTAGCCATCCGGTCTTGGCCGGGGATTCTTTGTTTTCGGCTTTTCTTGTTTAGCCATTCGGCTTTTGCCGGGGATTCTTGTTTTTGGCTTTTCTTGTTTAGCCATCCGGTCTTGCCCGGGGATTCTTTGTTTTTGCTTTTTCTTTCAGCCATCCGGTCTTGGCCGGGGATTCTATTGTTTTGGCTTTTTCTTTTAGCCATCCGGCTTTGCCAGGGATTCTTTGCTGGTTACCTCTTATTTAGGCAGGAATCCATTGGGGATTTGTTGATTTTTGATTGTGCCTCTTGATTAGGCGGGTGCTTCAATAGTGGTGAAGGCTTTTTACTTGTTGTTCGCCTCTGAATAGGCTGATGTTCTACCTGAGGATATTTGCTCTTGATAATACCTCTGAGTAGGCAGATGCTTTATTGGAAGCTTTGTGCTTGTATTACCTCTTATAGGTTGATTTCCCATTTCTTGGGGATATCGGTTTTTGCTCGCCTTAGGCGAGAGGCTCTTCTTGGGAGTGAAGGCTTTGCACTTCGCTGGGGATATCCATATTGGGCATTATAGGTGATTAACTCCCCGAGGATATGAATTTGTAGTTTGCCTTTGCTTGGTAGGCTTGCTGGGGATTTTTCTTTTTGGTGATCCACCAGGGATTTGATCGTCTTCTGGGGATCTATTTTGAATTGCCCCCTAGGGAGGAATGGAGTTTTTGACTCCTTATTGGACATTGTTGTTTGAGCTGGCTTTGCCTATGCTCTTATTCCTACTGGGGGATGGGTTTTTATCTTTTTCTGGCGATTTGTATCTCTTTTTCGCGATTTGGTTTTTACATATGTGCGCCTTTTATGCACATTGTCTTTTTCTTTGGATGAAAAGATATCTTTTTTCTCTTTTCTTTTTCTTTGCGATCCCTGGGGAATTTTCTTTTCTTGGGGGATATAATCCTTGATTTGATTTCTTATGATGGAGTCTTGGCTCCTGACTTTTGTGAGGCTCTTTATTGAGCGGAATGAAGAGTTTTTCTTCTTTTTCTTTTTTGGGATTTATCGAGGAGTCTATCGGTTTCCTGGGGATCCAAATTTGATGATGGAGTCCTGGCTCCTGGTCTTTTGTGAAGCTCTTATTTGAGCTGGAAGATGGAAAAAAAAAATTATTTCCCTCTTTTTGTCTTTTTGTAGACTTTTCTTGATATACTCTTCTTGGAGATTTTTTTATTTGGCCTTTTTCGTTGTGGCCTCTATTGGGGAATGAAAGTTTTTTCTTCTTCTTTCTTTTTCGTTGCCCCCTGGTGATGTGGAGGATTTGACTCCTTATTTTCTTTGATGGACTATTGTGTGGTTCTTATTCTCCTTTGGGGATTGAAGCGGAGACTCTTGCATGAGTGTGCTTGATGACTCATGTGGTGATACAGCTAAGTCATGAGGTAATTCTTTTTTGTTTTGTCTATGGAGTAGGCAAGGATCCTCTTAGGGATGATCAAGCCTTTCCGTTGGTTTTTCTACGTTGATGGCTTCCTTCTTTTTAGATGGAAGGATGTTGATTGAAGTTTCAAATGACTGTGGTTGACGACTCATGTGATGATGATGCTGAGTCGTGGAGTAATTTTTGTGTTGCCTTTGGAGTAGGCAAGGATTCGCTTGGGGATTATCGAGCCTTTCCGTTGGCTTTTTTTCGATGTACCTTCTTTTATTGGTGTAGAAGGTTGGAGCTAGTTTTCTTGAAGCTCTTTATTCTGCTAGAATGGTTTTGATTTCGCCTTTCGCGATTTTGGTTTTCATTTAGAGGCTGGATTTTGGCGCCTTCTATTTTCAATCACAAGCATGGAGACTATCCTCCTTATACGCCTGTTTTTTATTTTTGTTTGAAGAAAATTATTTTTTCTTGATTTTGACAAAGTCGTATTATGCAACTACTTTGTGTGTGGATGTCCTAAATGCAATCTATTTTTTTATTCCTTTTTGATGCATTTAGAGAGTAACTGGCCTTCTCCCATTGGCTTCTCATGAATACGCCGATGGGCTCCTCCTTTACGACCATAATGATGGGCTCCTCTTTTTATGATGATAGGCTCTTCTTTTATTCATCTTTTGGTTTTAGCCCTATCTTTTGCCTAGACCGCCCTTTGCGGGTTTTCGATCTAGCGGGCTGCCTTAATTTTTGCCTAGACTATCTTAGGGGGCTTTTTCCTTATCTTTTGCCTAGATCGTTCTTTTGGGGTTTCTGATCTAGTAGGCTACCCTAATTTTTACCTAAGAATATCCTAGCAGGCACTTATTCTTTTATTATTTTTATGCTTCCTCTTTTTAGATGCATGCTTGATCTCTGATTAAAAGTCTTTGCACATATTTTTGATTTATCAATAAAGAGGCATTCCCATAATATTTGGTCAAGAGAAAGGAAATGAAAAGGAATTTTTATTGATAAATGAACAAAAGTTTATTTCTTTTATAGAAGGATTTCAAAAGGTATTTAGAAGAATGGGTGGTCAGGGTTGGCTTTACTGTATAGGTTTAAACAGTCATGTCCATGATATCTGCCCCCTGGTTCTCCTAACTGCTTCAGTTGAGATGCCTGAGCTCAGAGTGAAGACTATGCAAACTGCTTGCTTCTGGAAGAATGTTACCTTAGTCGCCTTTTTCGGTTTTCGACTAAAGTAACCATTTCTCTTAGTTTCTTTTTTTTTACCTCTTCTTTTTGCCTAGGACGTATCCTAGCGAGGAATATGGACCCTATCTTTTGCCCAGGAATGTCCTTTGCGGATTTTCATTCCTGACGGGTCTTGAGCAATGTCTTCAAGCATAATACTTCTTCACCGCATCAGAATTGATCAGGAGTCGAAGTTCCTCTTCATCCATATTGGCGAGGATAAGAGCCCTTTCCGAGAAAGCTCATTTGACCACAAGGGGTCCTTCGTAGTTCACTGCCCATTTTCCAATTTTATCCTTTTGGGCTGGAAGCAACTTATTTACCATTAAATCCTTCTTGTGGTAAATGTGAGGGTTGACCTTTTTTCATAAGCCTTTTTGACTTTCCTTTGATAGGCTTGTCCTGACATATAACATTCAGCTATTTTTCTTAATAAGGTTTAGCTGGTCATATCAGCTTCGAACCCATTTTGCTTCTGTTAAGTTTACTTCCATCATCATGTGCTTTTGTCAACATGATTAGCTGTACCGATTTGCCATCTCGGATCTTTGCTATAACCGAAGAGTAATCATTTTGAATGTAGAGCAATTGTCATGTCAATGCCCCTCTTCCTTTCCTTTAGGGATTTCAATCCTCCTATTGATCACCATATTTCCACATTTCCCAGTCAATTACTTGAATGCTTTATGATGAAGGGTCAAGAGAATAGAAAGAAAGGGATTTATTGCAAAGGCTTGTGTTTTAGTGAGATTTTTTTTTTGAAATAATAGTTTTTGTAAGAATGGCTAGCCAAGGTTGGTCGGTGTTTAGGCTAGTTTAAACAAACGTTTTGTTTTAATGAGGTGGCGTCTTCAGCTGCCTATTTGTGACTGATTAACATTCCTAGTCTACCCTTTTGGGTTTTCAGCCTAGGATGTTGTGATGTGTCCTAACTTTTGTCTAGGTTCCCCTTTTTCATTTTTTGGGATACCTAGCAGACTTTATTTTGTCTATGACACTTTGATTATTTTGACACATTTTGGAACAAAACGTTTGTCTAAACATGGTTATTTAATGGGGTATAGACATGTTTAGCAAGAAGAGAAGCAAATAGTAAGAATAGCATTCTTTTGTAATTTCAGGGAAAAATGTGTGCCCTAGAGATGCTCAGGGGCCGGGCATACCCCGAGGAGTGATCTCTAATAGTCATTGGGTTTACATCCCTTAAAATCAGAAGAAGGACATCTAATAACTAATGCTGCCCTTGATGCTAATATCCCTCTTTTTCGGAAGATCGTCTTTAAGGTGTGGAGGGGAGACTTCTCTTTTTCTTTGTACGACTTGATCTTTTGTAGGCCCGTACTTTAAAGGATTATCCTTAAAATCTGGTGGCTCTCTTATTCCTTGAGCGTCCTTTCCAAGCCCTTGTCTGGGCTGTATCCATATCTCTTTATTATATGGGCCACTTTAAAATTGCTAGGATGTCTTTCCATATTTTCAAATGTCTTCTTCAGCCGCATCCATTTAAGGTAGGGTGAACGGCTCGCTGATTCAAATGTAGTCTTTAGCTTGAACCATGATCAACTTGTCGCTTACCACGAATTTTATTTTTCGGTGGAGCGTTGAAGAAAGTGCCCTAGCACCGTGAATCAAAGGTCTACTTAATATTCCCTTTGGATTCTTTTTTCCTTTTCGGTTTCTTTATTTTTCCTTTGTTTTTAGGAGCATTATCTTGTAGCTCCTTGGATGAATTTTTTTTTTTTTTTTGCTTATCATCCTGCCCCCAATGTTGGCTATATTGGAGATATCTTCATTGACGGACAATTCTTTTGTGCATATCCATAGTACAACTTTATCTGATGTATAAGGGAAAGGACAAGGCATGAATAAGCGCAAAGGTGTTATTACCCCTTCCCTGACATTATCAATTTGGGTATCGATATTTATTTCTTTCTTATTGTCTCCTTGTCCCAAATTTGAAGGCCTTAGTTTTTTCCTTATGGGGCTGTATCAATTGAGCTTATTTTTTCTAACAGTTTTTTGCATGTCCGGGGAAATGGTCCCCTCCTCACCGTCTGACTCAATCCATTCGCCTTCGGCTTTCGGATCCCGCAGGGAGTTTTTAATCACAGACATGACTATTTATATGGTCCTTATTTGGGTCTAGATTTTTTTTTTTTATTATTTTGGAGAGAGAAAAGAATGAGAAGCATATGAATATTATGAAAAATGCCTCATTGTATTGATAGATGCAAATATTTACAAAGCCCACTTTAATCAAAAATCTCGTGATCATGGGCGGGGACCACGAGAGATACATCGGAAGCTTTTTGATATATTTTTTTTATTATCTATTTGTTGTGTTTATTTTTATTAGATGACAAAATGATGAGCCCTAAATTGCTGATCTTCCTTAACCCATCCTTCATTCGGGTTTGGAAAGAGGCTGGTCATCCGTTTTTGGAGTAGATGCATCAAAGGTAATCCACCCTGCATCTATTAGATTCTGGACCTTGTGCTTTAAGGCCACACAGTTTTCAATGGAGTGTCCCGGAGAGCCTGAATGATAATCACAACTTTCATTAGATTTATACCATTCCGGGTATGGTGGCTCCATTTTCTTGGGAGGGACACGTACGAGGAGCTTGGCGTCCAATAATTTCAAAAACAGACTTTCGTAGGAGGTAGGTATGGAAGTGAATTTCCTCTCTTGTCTGCGTAGCTTGGTTTGTTGCGAGGAGGAAGAAGGAGTGGCAATGTTGATTGCATTCACGGTTCCTTCCTTCTTCTTTTTGATGCTCTTCTTAATGTTTGGAGTAGAGGAATTGGAGGAAGTGTGTTGTGTAATTCTTCCGCTTTTTAGACCTTGCTCTACTCTTTCTCCTATAATTACCACATCCGCAAAAAGTGTTGATGTGTTCCCTATCATTTTGTCATAATAGGGACCAGTTAGAGAATTGATAAACATGGATGTGGTTTCTTTGTCAGATAGAGGAGGCTCTACTTGTGCTGCCAATTCCCTCCATCTTTGGGCATATGCTTTGAAGGATTCATCATTTTTCTTGCTTAGCAATTGTAGATCTGCTCTTTCAGGGGTCAGATCAATGTTGTACTTGTAACGACGAAGAAAAGCATCTTCCAAATGTCTCCATGTTTGGACTTGCCCTCCTTCCAATTTCATATACCAATTTAGGGCTGATTCAGCTAAGCTCTCCTGAAAGCAATGGATCAGGAGTTTTTCATTGTCAACATATGCAACCATCTTACGGCAGTACATTGTAAGATGGCTTTTGGGGCAGGTCATTCCCATGTATTTTGGGAAGTCCGGAGTTTTAAACTTGTTAGGGAATTGGATATTTTTGACGAGGCACATATCAGCTGCCTCTTTAACATCAAAATTATGTCCTTCCATGGCTCTCAATCTCTCTTCAAGGGCAGTCAGCTGTTGTTTTGATACTTCCGGAGCATGAATATGTACTACCCTTGTACCAGATTGGTCATGCTCATCATTGGGTTCCTCCTCTTCTTCTTGGTGGGAGGCTTGTCCACTTTGAGGACCTTCCTTATGGAGATTTTGCTGGCGCATCATTTCTAGCATTTGAGCCATTTACTCTTTCAGCGTGTTGAGCTCAGTGGTGAGCTTTCGATTTTGCTCCTCTAGCTGTTCCATCTTCTTAGCTTTCTGGGCGCGAGTGAGGACGGGCGGAAGACCAGCCACTTTCTAAATGATTTTAACGATTTTTATTATAGCTTTTTATTTTAAATGATTGATGTGAAATAGATATGCCTTAGACAATAGCTTCGGTATCTTCTTGAAAGCCTATGTTTTAAGGGTACGATACCCATCTTAATGTGTTAACTTCCTTTTTTCAAAGGTTGCCACCATACCTTAGCGTACTTTTGCTATTGTCTAAGGATATCTAATACATCCTAGAATGAATGTGCTTTATGCATGCACTACAAAAATATTTTTTATGACAGCATATATTGAAAGTGGAATAACTTTTGACTCGGTTGTCCAATTTGGACGCACAACATGTCAAAACGAAGAGAAAAGGGTGAAGAACAAGATTAAAAATTGCCGAAGGGGATTTGGCCCAGTAATTTTCCCAAAAAACGCTCCTAAGACCTATTTTTTAGAGGTTTATTAAAATGATGTGCATGCTGCAATTATTTTCTCTCTTAGTTTTACCACTTATTGGATGATATGGTATGAATGATACGACTTTGTCGAAAAATCTTTTTATTATAAATGGCATTTTTATTGCTTTAATTTTTTTTTATATTTTTTTATGACCCTTTATCTCTTCTGTCGGTCAACGTGGCTACTTAGCTTACAAAGAACCTGAAACCAGGCTAGCTTAACTGAAGACTGTCCGAGATAAAGTTGGTTTATCTTATCACTTTTATGATTTTTAGGGTTTTTCATTATTTTTGTTTGTTATATGATTACCCTATGCTAATGCATCAATACAAATACAGCAAACGAATGCACACACAATTCATTCACCCACGAGCAGAGCCACGCTTATTTAATCACGAGGTAGGGTTTTCCTGCAGAAACGTGCTTGGTTTAGGTGGTTCTAAACTGTTCTCACCAAGGCCAAAGGTCCCCAAGGTGCCCCCATTATAGGGACCTCTCAATCTCTCAGTCCTCGAGTCATGCACGAAACTCCGTGGCAACATCCTTAGACCAAAAGAAGAGAGTTATCACCTTGAGTTGGTGGTTTCCGACAACGGTTGTAGCCCCGTGTGCCAACAAGCCGGTCGTATCTGCCACCCACTCCCTATAGGTATTCACTCTTGCCCCGGGTATAGAGGGACTGTTGTGTGCAAGGGTTTTTGTGTGCAATTTATATTTCAAACAATTTGCAGAAAATAATCATACAGCAATTATTAAAGCCATACAATAAAAATACAACAAAGGGTAAAGGCGTAATTTCAAATCTTTACTTAGTTTGAATTTATCCGTCGCTAAATGGGATCAACTCTCTAGCTTCCCCAGTGGAGTCGCCATCTGTCGCCGCCATCCGTTCCGACGTCCTTGGACATCTCGAACGTTAATGCGAGCGGTCGCGAAAAGATGGTTGAGACTCGTGTTTTTGTTAAAAATATGTTCATTGCTTCTGAGGTGCTCAATAACTGAACTATCCTCTAATAGAAGCAAGGTTTTCGAAAAAGGGGTTCTTTTGGAGTCGCCACCAATGTTTTGACCTTAAACATTGGAAAAGGACAAAATGTTGATTTTAATAAAAACCGCACTTGGCGATTATAACCAGAGTTGGGTAAGGGAGTTAGTTACGTGTGGGGAAGGTGTTAGCACCCCACAATGCCCCTTTCGGGTTCCCTATGACGGATTAATTCATTTAAGTAAAGATTACAAGAAATTACGCGATTACCCTATTTTATTCATACAACATTTAAATATGGCTATCTACATGATTTTATTTACATTTCATATATAAAGCAATAAATAAAGCAGTAAAAGAGAAGAGATTTGAAAAGAACCTTCGTAGCAAGCTTTATATAGCAATTCTTTTACAATAAGGACGCGTTTCAGCAATCCCTTGCTCTACAATGACTCTCCTCACAAATAAACTCGACTCGACTAAAATTTTACAGAAGAATCGAATGCCGGAATATAATTCCTTAACTAATTGTTACCTATTTAAGGCAATCAGAAAGATCATTCGAAGAAGGGAGAGAAGTAGACAAGTGCTCTGAGTTGTCTGGTGTGTCTGAGGTGTGAAAAAGTGCCAAATGAGCCTCCTATTTATAGTTTTCGCTGCCTGGCACATTTGGGACGACCGTCTGGGCCGGGACGGCCGTCTGGGTTGAGACGGCCGTCCCAAATGCATTTTTTACACAGGCTGGGAGCCCCTGGGAAGTGGGACGGCTGTCCCACATGTGGGACGCGCATCTCACTTGTCCCAGGATAGTTGGGACGGCCGTCCCATCTCTGGGACGGTGGTCTCGACCTGTTTTGTCCAGTTTTTGTGTTCTGGGACCCCGGGAAGCTTTCCTTGCTATTTTTGGACATTGTTTGATGCTGATAGGTGTCCGTTGAAGCTTGATCTTCTTATAGGAAGTCTTCTTGACCCTTATTAAGATGTCGGCCGAGCTTTTATCGTCGTGTAGGAAGTCTCTTTGGCCTTTGTCGAGACATTGGATGAACTCTGTGTGGTTGTGGGAGGTCTTCTTAGTGTTTATTGATTAGCTGGGCGATCTTTATCTTTGTGTGAAGTTTCCCTAGCTTTTATTGAGACGCCGGGCAAAATTAGGGGTCTACACTATATACAATGGAGCATGGAGAAGCCTCATCCAGAAGAAAACGCACTAGGACCTCTACTAGAGGAACTCCCGTCACTAACACTCTACTGGCAGAGCCATATCAACAGCGGCTACCAAATGTCCAACAGTTCTCCTGGCACCCCATGCTGTGATTGGATTTTGAAATCCTAGCTACATTTGGCTGGGATCAAGACGTTAGAAGGTTCATCCACAACATAGGATGGGACTTTCTGCTCCGTGAGCCACCTACCCGGATTCACCGTACTGCTACGCTGGAATTCCTTGCTTCTGTCAGTCTGGCGGAAATGCCGTCCACAACTCCCGGAGTTCCACCTACTCAAGCCGTCTCCTACTGGATGGATGGGGCCTACCGGACCACTTTTCTGGATGACTTTAATGTCATAATGGGCTTCTGCCAACGAGCGGACACAAGAACACCAGAATATCGGTCCGCATATCTGGAAAACCTGCTGTTCTCACCACCACCAGCATGTGGAAGGAAATCACTAGAGCTCATACTCTACCGTCACACCTGAAGGGTGCAGCTTTCTCTCCTCCGCTACGCATATGCCATAAATTTCTAGCTGGGACCATACACAGCCGGAAGGAAAGCCAAGGGAAGGTAACGCTGGCTGACCTTTTCATTGTCTACTGTATGCATCAAGGGCTTCGATGCAACCCAGGATATGCCTTCCTGAAAGCCGTAAAAGATTACGGAACCTGCGGCTCAACAGGAGCCATCATGATAGCTCCCTTTCTCACCCCTTTAGCTGAATATTGGGGATGCACTGACGGAGAAGATCTCCCAGCTAGCCTCCAACCAGAGCCGATTAGCAGAGGAATGCTGGTCCACATGAGCATCCTTAGTCGACAAGGATCAGGGTTTATCTTAAACCCAATAATCTCAATTTCGCTGGATATGCGCGATTTCGACACACCACAGGACATCCCTGCGACTTCGGAATCTCAGCAGCAGTCGTATGATCCAGACTTCGCCGGCTTGTACCGACGTATAGATGACGAGCATGCTTATATGGAAGAGCAGTTCCAGTTCATGCGACAGCAGTTCAGTCAGCTGACCACGAGGCAAGATAGGACATACCGTCAAATAGAGAATCTGGTTCAGACCTAGGCAAGGTTCCAGTGCCGCCTACTCCGCTGTATTCCTTCGCCAGCACCATCTGCCCATTCTAGCCCAGAAGCAGATGATTAGGGGTTTTCCTTTTAGATATTTTCTAGTAATTTGAAATGCTTGAATGTATCACAAAAAAGAGAAGTAATAAATAAACATTGTTATTTCTGTCTACATTTCAAAAAGCCCACGTGTACAAAAATTATAAAATAAAAGGCACACGTGATGTATTAAAAAGCCAGATTTCAAATAAATCGCGATAAAGATCAAAGTCGCGAAAGAAAAAGACGAAATCAAAATTATTCCAGCAGAATAAAGAGCTTCAGGAAAACCAGCTCTAACCTTCCATAAAAAAAAGGAATCCATCAAACTAAAAAAAGCTAATGGAAAGGATTGATCATCCCCAAGAGGATCCTTGCCTACTCTAGAGGCAAAACAAAAAGATTACCTCACGACTTAGCGACATCACCACATGAGTCATCAAACACACTCATGCAAGAATCTCCGCCACTTCCCTAAAGGAAAATAAGGACTACACAAGAGTCCATCAAAGAAAATACGGAGTCAAATCCTCCATATCACCAGGGGACAAAAAAAAGAAAGAAAAGAAAAACTTTTCATCACCCAATAGAGGCCACAACGAAAAAAGGCCGAGTAAAAAAAATCTCCAAAAAAGAGAAAAAGAAGAAAATTGCTTCATTCCGCTCAATAAAGAGCCTCACAAAGTCAGGAGCTCAAGACTAAATCAAATCAAGGATTGGATCCCCAAGAAGTAAAGAAAAAAAATTCCCCAGGGATCGCTAAAAAGAAAAGAGAAAAAAGATATCTTTTCATCCAAAGAAAAAGCCAATGTGCATAAAAGGCGCACATATGTAAAATCCAAATCACGAAAAAGAGATACAAATCGCAAGAAAAAGGTAATAACCCATTCCCCAGCAGGAATAAGAGCGTAGGCAAAGCCAACTCAAAACCAGCTCAAAACAAAGGAGTTAAAAACTCCATCCCTCCCTAGGGGGCAATTCAAAATAGATCTCAGGAAAACGATCAAATCCCTGGTGGATCACCAAAAAGAAAAATCCCCAGCAAGCCTACCAGCAAAAGGAAAACTACAAATTCATATCCTCAGGGAGTTAATCACCTATAACGCCCAATATGGATATCCCCAGTGAAAGGAAAAACCTTCACTCCCAAGAATGCCTATGCCTACTCAGAGGCAAGCAAAGAGCCTATATCCCCAAGAAACGGGAAATCAACCTAAGCAAGAGGCAATACAAGCACAAAGCTTCCAAAAAAGCATCTGCCTACTCAGAGGTATTATCAAGAACAAATATCCTCAAGTAGAACAACAGCCTATTCAGAGGCGAAAAACAACAAGTATAAAGCCTTCAACACTATTGAAGCATCTGCCTAAAAACATTAGGCACAATCAACAAGAAATCAACAAATCCCCAGGAGATTCCTACCTAAAAAAAGAGGCAACCAACAAGAATCTCCGGCAAAGCCGGATGGCTAAAAGAAAAGCCAAAAACAAAGAATCCCTGGTAAACCGGATGACTAACAGAAAAGTCAAAAAGAAAGATCAATCACTCCCTACGAAATAGGCACATGATCAGAAACAGTAAGCCACCAACACATCATCATAACCAGAAGACCATAGGATTGACTATCAAAAAGTGCATCCTAAGAGCCTTGCAGAAGAGGCCTCGTTTAGAGCCTTGCAGAACGGGGTTCGTACCGGGTGGGGGTAGGTACCCATCAGAGCCTTGTAGAACAGGGTTCGTATCAGGTGGGGGTAGGTACCCATCGAGCCTTGCGGAACGGGGTTCGTACGGGTGGGGGTAGGTACCCATCGAGCCTTGCGGAACGGGGTTCATACCGGGTGGGGGTAGGTACCCATCGAGCCTTGCGGAACGGGGTTCGTACCGGGTGGGGGTAGGTACCCATCGAGCCTTGCGGAACGGGGTTCGTACCGGGTGGGGGTAGGTACCCATCGAGCCTTGCGGAACGGGGTTCGTACCGGGTGGGGGTAGGTACCCATCGAGCCTTGCAGAACCGGGTTTGTACTGGGTGGGGGTAGATACCCATCAGAGCCTTGCAGAACGGGGTTCGTACCGGGTGGGGGTAGATACCCATCAGAGCCTTGTAGAACGGGGTTCGTACCAGGTGGGGGTAGGTACCCATCGAGCCTTGTAGAACGGGGTTCGTACCGGGTGGGGGTAGGTACCCACCGAGCCTTATAAAATAAGGTTTATACCGGATGAGGGTAGGTACTCATCGGAATCTAGCAAAATGCGGATTCGTACCGGGTGGGGGTAGGTACCCACCGGAACCTTATAAAATAAGGTTTATACCGGATGAGGGTAAGTACTCATCAAAATCTAAAAAATGCAGATTCGTACCAGGTGGGGGTAGGTACCCACCAGAGCCTTATAAAATAAGGTTTATACCGGATGAGGGTAGGTACTCATCAGAATCTAGCAAAATGCAGATTCGTACCAGGTGGGGGTAGGTACCCACCAGAACCTTATAAAATAAGGTTTATACCAGATGAGGGTAAGTACTCATCAGAATCTAAAAAATGCAGATTCGTACCAGGTGGGGGTAGGTACCCACCAGAGCCTTATAAAATAAGGTTTATACCGGATGAGGGTAAGTACTCATCAGAATCTAGCAAAAAATGTAGATTCGTACCAGGTGGGGGTAGGTACCCACCAGAACCTTATAAAATAGGGTTTATACTGGATGAGGGTAGGTACTCATCAAAACTTAGCATAATGCATTAGGTGGAGTAAAATACTCACCAGAGCATTACAAAAATGGGTTGCAAATACCTTGCTTTTATTAGAGGATAGTTCAAGTGTTGAGCACCTTGGAAGTAAGTACCCATGGGAGTTTAGCAAAATGCGAACTCATACCAGGTGAGGGTAGGTACTCACCAAAGCCTTGCAAAACAAGGTTCATACCTAGTGGGGGTAGGTACCCACAAGAGTCTAGTGAAATGCAGACTCATACCGGGTGAGGGTAAGTACTCACCAGAGCCTTATAAAGTAAGGCTCAAACCAGATAGGGTTTGGTACCTATCAAAAATATTTATCATCCGGAGGATCAGCAAAGAAGCATCTGAAGGATAACCGGGCAAAAGGGTTAACTCCTTCCCCTACCAACTAATTTTGTCGGCATATTAAGCCAACAAATTAGCCAGGCAGGTGAAGGGGGGGCAGCTGTAGACCCCTAATTTTGCCTGGTCTCTCAATAAAGGCTAAGGAGACTTCCTATAACAAGACAAAGCTCGCTTGGCATCTCAATAAAAGCCAAAGAAGACTTCCTATATGAAGATAAAGCTTCAACGGTCGTCTATCGGCATCAACTGACGTTCGAATAAAGAAAGGAAAGCTTCCCGGGGGTCCTAGAACACAAAAGCTGGCCAAAACAAGTTGAAACAGCCGTCCCAAATGTGAGACGGCTGTCCCAAATGTGAGACGGTCGTCCCAAACTGTCCTGGCCAAGTGGGACGCCCATCCCAAGTGAGACAAGTCGTCCCATTCTTCAAATGGTTGTCCCAAAGGTAAAAATTCAATTGAGATGGCCGTCCCAACCCAGACGGCCGTCCCAAATTGCCAGGCTACGAAAACTATAAATAGGAGGCTCATTTGCCACTTTTTCACACCCCCAGACAACTCCCAGTACTTGTCTTCTCTTCCTACTTCGAATGAACTCTCTGATTGCCTTAATAAGGTAACAATCAGTTAAGGAATTGTATTCCAGCATTTGATTCTTTTGTAAAAATTTAGTCGAGTCGATCTTGTATTCAGAGAGGAGAGTCTTTGTAGAGCGGGGGATTGCCAAAACACATCCTCACAGTTAAAAGATTCGTAATACAAAGCTTGCTACGGAGGTTCTTCTGGTCTCATTATAAGACCAGAAGACCTCCTTTTCGAAGATGGATGAAGCCTAAGAAGCCATTAGGAGAGACTATTAGGCCCCATACTAGGATAGGAAGGATTTTCTGCATGAAAATAAGGATTTTTGCCTTTTAGGGTCGAGATCGCCGTCTCGCTTCTCGGGACCGCCGTCTTGCCACTTCTGCAAGTCGGGACTGCCGTCTCGTTTGGCGAGACAATCGTCTCGCCACTTGCGAATGGCGAGACCCCCCTCTCGGTTGGCGAGACGGCCTTCTCGCCATTTTTTCAAGGCGAGATGGCCATCCCGAATGGCAAGACGACCGTCTCGACCTTGTTAGACGAGACGACTGTCTCGGCTTGACAGGCGCGAATCCCTATAAATAGTCGTGCCTTCACCCTCATTTCACACAGTTCTTCCACTTTCCCTCTTGCAACTTCTTCAAATTCTCTTCTTAGAACCCCTCCGAAGCATTTCCGGATTTTTTGAGAGTTTCTTAGAAATTTTATAGCATTTCCGAGAGTTTTTTCCGGAGTTGTAAAGAGTGAAGGGCTGCCAAAACGCACCCTAGTTTTCAAGAAATTAATCAAAGAGCTTGCTTCGGAGGTTTCTTCTTTCTCTCCCTTTCTTTATTTCCTTTACTTTTATGATTAAATTGCGTATAGATATTAGGGCCATGTAGTCATTCTTTTAATTCCGCAAATAAAAGGGTAAAAGCATCTTTTCACAAAGTTTATTTATTAAATAGCTGGCCTATCATAGGGAACCCGAAAGGGGCGTCGTAAGGGAACTAACACTACCCTTACACGTAACTAACTCCCTTACCTAAACTCTGGTTTTAACGACCAAAGTTGGTTTTCGAAACTAACGCCTTTTTACTCCTTTTTCGATGTTTCCGGTAAAAACATTGGTGCCGACTCCATAAGAACCCTTCAAAATTAGTTCTTGGGTTAGCCCGATTATCGGACAATCCAAGAACACTTTTTTGAAAACCTTGCCTCTAGGTTCAGCCCGGTTATCGGACAACCTAAAGGCGTTGTAACCACACCCATGAAAATGCGAAAATCAGAAAGTCGGAACCATCGCGTCGCTCCTACCACCTCGTTTTGATGTCGGCGATAACAATGTCGCCACCGTCAAAAGAGGCGGTCGGAGTGACGTGATGGTATGGTTTGACTCGCGTTTTTAAAGTGTGCTTCAACGTCTTTAGGTTGTCCGATAACCGAGCTGGACCTAAGGAAGAGGTTTTTGAAAAAGGTTCTATGGAGTCGTCACCGATGTTTTTACCGAAAACATCGGAAAAGGAAAAAAAGAAGGCATTGGTATAGAAAAACCAACTTTGGTCATTACAACCAGAGTCGGGTAAGGGAGTTAGTTACGTCTGGGGAAGGTATTAACACCCCCATGACGCCCCTTTCAGGTTCCCTATGATGGACTATTCGTAAAATAAAGACAATAAAATTATGCTTCTACCCTATTTATTTATTACAGAATTTAAGTAGTTATCTACATGATTCTAACATCTAATGCATACAAGGGAAATAGTAAAAGAAAGCAATAAAAGAGAAGAGATATGAAGGTGAACCTCCAAAGCGAGCTTTCATAAATGTTGAACTTGAGGACGCTTTTTGGCAATCCCCGCACTCTACAGAGACACTCCTCCCTCAATCAAAAAATAAAGGTGTCACCCTACCGAGGGTCGAATGTCTCAAAAAGGAGACATCCTTAACCGATTTCTACCTTAACGGAAATCGGAAAGCTCACTCGAACTCTGGAAAAATGCTCAGAGTCACTCTAAGGTGCCAAAAGGTTTCCTAGAGAGTGGTAGGAGTGAATGGTGTGGAAATGGGTGGAATGAGCCTCCTATTTATAGGAAAAAGTGCTATGTCGAGATGGCCATCTGGGATTTGCCATTCGGGAAGGCCTTCTCGCCCCCACCATTTGGGAAGGCCTTCTCGCTAGAATGTTTTTATTATTATTTTTTTTTTTAGGCCGGGCAAGATTTGGGGTCTACAGCTGCCCCCCCTTCACCTGACTAACTGACCCTTGGCTCAATATGCCTGCGAGATCAGTTGGCAGGTGAAGGAGTTGACCCTCTTTCCCGGTCGTCCTTTGGATGCTCCTTTGACGGTAGCCGACCCTTCAGACAGTAAGTGTGTGTGCCTCCGAGATGCTCCTTCTTGCGGTAGCCGACCCCTTTGGTTGACACGTGGTAGAACCTCAGGATGCTCCTTCTTGCGGTAGCTGACCCTTCGATTGATGAGTACGAACCCCCATCTAGTTGGTTGTAGCTTCGGGATGCTCCTTCTTGCGATAGTCGACCCCTTAGCTGACAAGTGGTAGAACCTCAGGATGCTCCTTCTTGCGATAGCTGACGCTTCGGTTGATGAGTATAAACCCCCATCCGGTTGGTAGTGTTTACAATCCATCATTTGTAGGACTGGATGAGTATAAACCCCTCATCAGGCTGGTATGGGTCACAGCGTAGGATCGGCGGTGGTGGCAACTTACTGCTCTAGCTCATGCGCCGGTTCCATGGGGAGTGTTTCCATTTTGGTAAATGTTTTTGACTTTTTCTGGTAAAGTCTTCTGGTGCACCGGGGATTCTTTGTTTTTTGGCTTTTTCCATAGCCATCTGACTTGCTGCTTGTTGGTGATTCTTCGTGGATGCCTCTTAGGTAGGCAGGAATCCACTGAGGATTTGTTGGTGGTGCCTCTGAGTAGGTAGATATTGAAAGTAATGAAGATCTTATTGAATTACCTTGGCAAAGATCTTGTTGATTTGATGAAGTCAAGAATGGAGTCAAAGGCTACTTTGTGGCAGTCAAAGGTCACTTGGATAAAAGAGAAGAAGGATTAGTGTGTCTGTAAAAGGATTAGTGTGTCTATAGCTCCGCTTAGGTATAATCATTTTTATCTTTCTGCTGCATGAGGTTTCTTCATTTAAAAGATTTTGCAAATGCCTCAAAAAATGTTTTAACGGTTAAAAAAAAAGTATTTTGACAAAAGCTTTCTTAATCAACTATTTTAACTAATAGAATATAAGCTTTATCAACTAAAATGTTCTTCACACTTTTATAACAGGGTTTTAACTAATATAACTTCGAAATAACCGATTGTTTTCATTAAAAGAAGTTTTGAAAACCTTTAGTCAGTATTTTAACTGATACAGTTTCGAAATAACCGATTAAAATCACTTAAAATGTTCAGAGAAGTGTTCTGGCAGTATTTTAATCGATACAACTTCAAAATAATCGATTAAAACCACTTGGAGTACTGTTTGACCGATCAGAATGGGTTTATGACCGATCAAAACCAGATATGATCGATCAGAATTGAGTTATGACCGATCAGAACCAGATATGATCGATCAGAATTGGGTATGACCAATCAGAACTATTGTAATCGATTAAACCACGTTTCAATCGATTAAATCAACTTAAGAAAATTTGAACTAAGCGTTTTAATCGATTAAAATGATTTTTTATCAGTTAAAATCACTTGAAAGAGTTTATAAGAATATCTTGCAGTATTTCAATCGATTGAAACACGAAACAATCGATTAAAACAAATTAGAAGATTTTTTACAAAGAGTTTTAATTGATATAAACGTTGTCGTATCAGTTAAAACAAATCTGGAAAATAATCAAGAACGTTTTAATGGATTAAAAGAAGTTTTAACATATTAAAACAAGACTTTTAACAAATTAAAAGATTATTTTAACAGATTAATTAAACCAACAGTTTTGAAAATCTTCTATAAAAACAAAGTTGCTTGAACTTTTTTTAAACACATCATATACACATCTGATATACATCTTTTAGAAATTAATCAAGTAATCAAAAGTGATACTTTTAAGAAAGAATTACACGCTAATTTTTGTGAAGTTCATCAATGTTCTTTCTTGAGGCAAAATTGCATTCTTTTGGAGAAGAAACAACATATTGTCGAACTGCATAAAACTGGTTTGAGCGTTCTTAGTTTCTTCTGTTTGTTTCTTAACTTTCTTTTACTATATTGTGGGTGCCTGGAATTGTGGGCACTAGTTTCTGTAGCTGGAATTTGGCTGCAGGGTAGGTCAAGAACTGGAATTTGGTTCTTGGTGAAAGGTTAGGTGCAGGAACTGGAATTGTGATTCTTGTGGTAGATTGAGTGTGAGGTTAAGGTTGTAATCTGTAAAACATTCAATCTAGTGGAACCCAGCTGGAATTTGGCTGGAGACTGGACGTAGCCCTGGGATTGGGTGAACCAGTATAAACCTTGGTGATATCTTTCTAAACCTTTCTTTTCTTTAATTCTGTTGCTGCATTTATTTTTTGATTGCTTGCTGTGTGATTCAAGAACTGATCAGATTTCTTAATCTTTAAAATAGATAATCTGTAGAATTTGCGAAAATATTTCAAAGATCAATTCACCCCCCCTCTTGATCTCAGCCTCTTTTTCTAACAGATATCCCATTCTGGGGATATTGACTCTTTATTTTCCAGATCTTGCATACGCATAGGCGAATGACCCTTCTGGGGGTGTGAGTCTGAAATTTGCCTTTGTCATAGGTTCACTAAGGATGATTTTTCTCTTTTTGATGATCCACTGGGGATTGATTGCCTTCCCGGGGATCTGATTTTGGTTTGCCCCCTGGACTTTTGACTCCTTGTTAGGTACTGGTGGGAGTTGGTTCTGCGATGCTCTTATTTCATTAGGGAATGGGTTTTTTGTTTACCTAAAAGTTAGGATTTTAATTTCGCCTTTTTTCGCAATTTTGAAATCTGGCTTTTTTATGGGGATAATGCGTGCGCCTTTTTACTTTTTAGTTTCTTTTATACATGCAGGCTTTTTCTTCTTTTTGGGGATTCGCAAGGGATTGTCAACTTCCTGGGGATCGGATTTTTCTTTTCTGGGGATGGAGTCTTGGCTCCTTGATTAATGTTGATGCGTCCTTATTCTGCTGAGGGATGAGAATTTTTGATTCCTTCTTTTTGTAGATTTTTTTGGGGAGATCCACTTGGGGATTTTTTATTCGGTCTTCTCTGTTGCGACCCTTTCTTTTGGACATCCGCTGGGGATGCAAGAGTTTTCTTCTTTTTTCCTTTTTTTGTTAATCCCTTGTTGGTATGGAGATTGGACTCTTTTGACTGTTGATGATGATGGGCTCTTGGAGCCTTTATTCTCCATTGGGGAGTGTGGAGGAGACTTTGGGTGAGTCTGCTTGATGACTCATGTGGTGGCGATGCTGAGCCACGGGGTAAATTTTGTGTTGCCTCTGGAGTAGGTAAGGATTCGCTTGGGGATAACTAAGCCTTTAAGTTGGCTTTTCTTTTATGATGTCTGATGATTGTGCCCTCTTTTATTGGGTAGAAAAATGATGACTAGAGCTCTGGCTTCTGGAAGCTTCGTATTTCTTCTAAGCTTTTTTGATGATGACAACTCGCTCTTCTTTCTTGAGGGAGAGCAATGTTTGAAGACTTCTTATATGTACCTTCTTTTTCTGGGTAGAAGGATGGTAGCTGGAGCTCTTGATTTTTGGAAGCTCTTATTCTACTGAGTTGCTTGATTGATGACTTGCTCTGTTTTCTTGAGGGCATTATTTGGAGACTCGGTCTCGGTAATCCTGTTTTCAATCACAAACATGGAGCTAGTCTCCTTATATGCATGAATGCTTTTCGTTTTTTGTTTTTTATCTGAAGTGATTTTTATTTCTTTAATTTTTTATCTTGATAAAGTTGTTTTGTGCGACTACTTCTGCGTGGATGCCCTAAATGCAATCTATTCTTTTTTATTGATGCATCTGGAAAAGTGAATGGCATTCTCCTGCTGGACTTTTTATGATTATGATGAAGGAACCCTCTCTTTTATTCATTTTTTTTTGTTTAGCCCTATCTTTTTCCTAGACCGCCCTTTTTGGGGTTTTCGGTCTAGCGGGCTGCCTTAATTTTTGCCTAGGATATCTTAGCGGACTTCTTCCTTTTTTATGAATGCCCTAACTTTTGCCTAGAGCGCCTTTTGCAGGTTTTCGATTTAGCGGGCTACCCTAACTTTTCCCTAAGAATCTCCTAGCAGGCATTATTTTTTATTTTTATTTTTCTCATTTCTCTTTTCTCTTTTCTTTTTTAGAGAAAGGACCCTATGCATGTATGCAATGTTCTTGATATGCATCCTATAATACTATTTCAATTAATTTTTCAAAAGGATTAACCAATGTGCTTTTACGTCTGATGAGCTTCTGACGTTATGTGCTTTGTCGACATGATATGCTGTACCGATTTTGTCGTCTCAATTTTTCCATGACCGAAGAATGATTGTGTTGATTGTAGAGCGACTTGCCATGTCAGTGCGCCCCTCCCTTTCCTTGGGGATGTCAATCCTCCTATTGATTACTATCTCCACATTTCCCTACTACTTACTAGAATGTTGTAGTGGTAAGGGTCAAGAGAAAATAAGGAAGATGATATTTAATTCAAGGGCTTGTGTTTTAGAAGTGTTTCATTTTGACAAAAATGTTTTTGTAAGCACGTCTAGCCAAGGTTGGTTAGATTGTTTAGGCTAATTTAAAAAATGTTTTGTTTATGGAGTGGCTTCTTATTCTATGGCGCTTGCTATGACTGATTGACTTCCCTAGTCTGCCCTTTGGGTTTTTAGTCTAGGATGTTGTGTTTTGTTTTGTCCTAACTTTTGTCTAGGTTTCTTTTTTCTTTGCTTTGGGAAACCTAGCGGACTTTATTTTGTAACCCTAATTTTTGCCTAGGCTACCCTTTATGGTTGTTTGGATTTCCTAGCGGGTTTACCCTAACTTTTGCGTAGCCCCCTTTGGTGGGTTTCCTACCGAGTTTCTTGCCCTCTCTTTTTGGCCTTTGGCTTCTATGGGCTTCTTTTGATTTTCTTTTCTCTTTGCACAACATTGGCGAAACACGACTTTATCATGATGAGGTGGAACCTTATTTTGTGTTTCTAGTCAATCAGTGATGATAGATTTGACTTTTATTTTGGTCAATGGCACAGTTTTATTACTTTGACGCATTTTGAAAACGTTTGCTTAAACATGGTTATTAATGAGGCTTAGATATGAATAGCAAGAAGAGAAGCAGATAGTAAGAATGACATTCTTTGTAATTAATACGGAAATATGTGTCCTACAATGCTCGAGGGTCGGGCTAGCCCCGAGGAGTAATCTCTAATAGTCATTGGATTTACAAACCCTAAGAATCAGAAGGAGAACACCTAATGACTAAAGTCGCTTTTGACGCTTGAACCCCTCTATTTGGGAAAATCTAATTCAAGGTGTGGAGGGGAGACCTCCCTTTCTCCGTGCAGCTTGATCCTTTGTAGGGTAATGCTTTAAAGGACTATCTTTAAAATCTAGTGGCTCCCTTATTCCTTGAAAGTTTCTAATGAGCCCTTGGTTTGGACGACATCTATATTTCCTCATCATGTAGTTCACCGTCATATTTTTGGGGAAGTCTTTTCATATTGGCAAAAGATATTTCAAAGGTCCTCTTCACCCGCTTTCATTCAAGGTAGGGCAGACGACTTGCTGATCCGAATGTCGTCGTTAGCTCGAACCGTGACCAGCTTGTCGCCTACCGGGAGTTTGTCTCTTTGGCGGAGCGTTGAAAGAACAGTCTCAGCGTCGTGAATCCAAAGTCTATTCAATTTCCTCTTTGAATTATGTTTCTCTTTGATCTTATTATTTTTCCTTTATTCTTGGGAGCATTGTCTTGTAGCTCCTCGGGGGAGTAGATTCTTCTACTTCTAATCCTGCCCCCCAATGCCGGCTATGCTGGAGATATCCTTGTTAATGGGCGATGTTTTTGGTATCTCCATGGTACAACTTTATTCGATTCGAGGCGTGAACAAATGTAATAGCATCCTTGCCCCCTCGTCCTTATTTACACAGATGACCAATGGTTGAGGCTTATTATCCTTCTTAGGCGGGTCAATCGTTGGGGAAAACTTGATGACAAAATGTTTGCTCTTCATCTTATTCTGATTCGTGGAAAGCACATTGACTAATCCTCTCTTTTTTACCCTTTATCTCTTCTATTGGTCAACGTGACTACTTAGCTTATAAAGAACCTGAAACCAAACTAGCTTAAATGAAGATTGTCCGAGATAAAGTCGTTTATTGCAAAAAGAAAGGTTTTTATCTGTTCTTATGACCCCTTATTTCTTCTGTAGGTCTACGTGACTATTTAGCTTACAAAGAACCTGAAATCAGGCTAGCTTAAATGAAGACTGTTCGAGATAAGGTTGTTTATTGCAAAAATATTTTTGTGGTTTTTCTGTTTTTATCTGTTGTTTGGTTATGCTATGCAATCAAATGCAACAAACAAATGCGCACACAATTCACTCCTCCGCGAATGAGTAAGATGACGTTTTAATTACGAGGTAGGGGTATCCTGCAAAAGAGTGCGTATTCAGGGTAGTTCTATTTTTCCTCACCAAGGCCAGGCCCCCAAGGTGTCCCCCATTATAGGGTCCCCACTCTCCAGCCTTCCGACCATGCTTGGCACTAAGGCTGAAGTCAGTCTTTGTGCCAAAAGAGGAAGGTTATCACCTTGACTGGTGGTTTCCGATCATACCAGTGGGCTCATGGCCCTCAGTACGGCAAATCGTACCTGCCACCCACTCCCTATGGATTTCTCACTTGCCCTCGGGTATAGAGGGAATTGTTGTGTGCAAGGGTTTGTATTTCAAATAATTGCATAAAATAACCAAACAACAGTTATTAAAGCCAAGCAATTAAAGCATGTTATAAAACAACGCAGGGTAAAAGCGAAATTTTTAAGTCTTTTATTTATCAAACTAGTCCATCACTAAATTGGATCAACTCTCTAGCTTCCCCAATGAAGTCGCCATATGTCGTCGCCGTCAAAAGAGGCAGTCGGAGCGACGTGATGGTTTTGTTTGACTCGCATTTTTAAAGTGTGGTTCACCGTCTTTAGGTTGTCCGATAACCGAGATGGACCTAAGGGCGAGGTTTTTGAAAAGGGTTCTATGGAGTCGCCACCGATGTTTTTACCGAAAACATCGGAAAAGGAAAAAAAGAAGGCATTGGTTTAGAAAAACCAACTTTGGCCATTACAACCAGAGTTGGGTAAGGGAGTTAGTTACGTGTGGGGAAGGTATTAGCACCCCCACGACGCCCCTTTCGGGTTCCTTATGATGGACTATTCTTAAAACAAAGACAATAAAATTATGCTTCTACCCTATTTATTTATTACAGAATTTAAGTAGCTATCTACATGATTCTACTATCTAATGCATACAAGGGAAACAGTAAAAGAAAGCAATAAAAGAGAAGAGATATGAAGGAGAACCATCGAAGCGAGCTTTCATAAATGTTGAATGGTGTCACCCTACCGAGGGCCGGATGTCTCAAAAAAAGGAGACATCCTTAACCGATTTCTACCTTAACAGAAATCGAAAAGCTCACTCGAACTCTGGAAAAATGCTCAGAGTCACTCTAAAGTGCCAAAAGGCTTCCTAGAGAGTGGTAGGAGTGAATGGTGTGTCAAAATGGGTGGAATGAGGCTCCTATTTATAGGAAAAAGTGCTAGGTCGGGATGGCCATCTAGGATTTGCCATTCGGGAAGGCCTTCTTGCCCCCACCATTTGGGAAGGTCTTCTCGTGCATTCGGGAAGGCCTTCTCGCCATTTAGGAAGGCCTTCTCGCCAGAATGTTCTTATTATTATTATTTGTTATTTTTTTTAGGCCGGGAAAGATTTGCGGTCGACACACAAATATAGGGTAAAAGTGTCATTTTAAGGCTTATTTATGAAATGAACGACCCATCATAGGGAACCCGAAAGGGGCGTCGTGGGGGTGCTAATACCTTCCCCACGTGTAAATAACTCCCTTACCCGACTCTGGTTATAATGGCCAAAATTGGTTTTTCTAAAAACCAATGCCTTCTTTTTTTCCTTTTCTGATGTTTTCGATAAGAACATCGGTGGCGACTCCATAAGAACCCTTTTTGAAAACCTCGCCCTTAGGTCTGGCCCGGTTATCGGACAACCTAAAGGCGTTGTAACACCACATTAAAAAATGTGAAGCGGAAGTCAGAAACCATCACGTCGCTCCGACCGCCTCTTTTGATGGCGGCACAAATCCAAATCTACCAGAATCAGCTCGGATAACCAACTTCAAGAAATAACCGCCAAGTCAGCACAACTTGAGGTTGAATGTGCAAAACAGGCCCAGACGATCAAGGGGTTGCTGCAAGACCTCGCAAGGACTCAGTCTGAATTACGTCAAGGACGAGAAACCACCCAGAGACTTAATAGAAGCCTTACTAAGCTACGTTGCAAAGAGAGAGATGGATTAGCTTAGTATGGCCAAGTGCTACGAGAAAGAGACCGAGCCCTTGAGAAACTTGATGAGTTACAAGCCTTGGTCGTCCACCTAGAGGCTCAAAAGTATAACGAAGATATGAGTCAGGTGGTCCACAAGCAGACCGAAGGACTCGCTCATCATGTCCGGGAAGCCGAAAGAGAATTACATAGAAATCAGGACCCGCCTGTGGGTTTCTTTAGGCTTTTCCGTTTCTGTCAAAAAGTGTTTCGTAGCATGGTGTAGGGGAATGTACATTTTTGACAAATAAATAAAAATTCCTTTTATTCAACAATTGTCTACTTGCATGCATTTCATTCATTTTCATATTTGATTACCCCTCCTTCACTTTTAATAAATAAGATAATAAAAAGTAAGGATTAACTGATACGTCTTCCAATCAGAAGGATGGAGAGAAAACTACTCATAATCAAGCTCTCCGCAACAGTCGATTCACCACAAGAGGATAATAAGCCTCAGATGTTGGTTATTAGAGTCAACAGAGAAGCGAGGGCAAGGATGCCTATGCGATTATTTGTGCCTCGTCCTTTTCCCTGCGAGTCAAATAAGGTTATACCGTGGAGATACAGAGAATCTTCACCAATAAAGGAGGACATCTCCAACATAGCCGGCGTTGGGGGCATGACCAGAAGCGGAAGAATATACTCTCCAAAGGAGTTACAAGAAGACGCCCCCAAGAATAAAGGGAA
This sequence comes from Sphenostylis stenocarpa, assembly GCA_963425845.1. NCBI lineage: Eukaryota > Viridiplantae > Streptophyta > Magnoliopsida > Fabales > Fabaceae > Sphenostylis > Sphenostylis stenocarpa. The sequence goes on along the minus strand of OY731400.1, from coordinate 27,787,584 downwards.
AAATAAACAGACCGAAGAAAGAGAAAATAAAAAATCCAAGGAGGAGACCGAGGAATTACTCCAGTTCCTAAGGCAGAGTGAGTATTCCATCATCGACCAACTCAATCAATCACCAACAAAGATAACTTTGTTATCTTTAATGATGAGTTTGGATACACACAGACACGCCCTGATGAAGGTCTTGAACAAAGCGCACGTACCTCATACTATATCCCAAGAAAACGTTGAGAGGATTGTTGGCCACATCACTACTAGCGATCACCTCACTTTCACAAATGAAGAACTCCCTCTAGAGGGGACGAGCCACAACAAGCCCTTGCATATCTCTATAAAATACAAGGAATATCTCATTGCCAAAGTTCTTGTGGATAATGGGTCATCCTTGAACGTGATGCCCAAGTGCACACTTGACAAGTTGACTATTCAAGGAACCCGCATGCGCCCAAGAAACACTATCGTTCGAGCCTTCGACGAATCTAAACGAGAAGTAGTGGGGGAAATTAATTTGCCAATCCAAGTTGGACCCACTATCTTCAACGTCGATTTCCACGTGATGGACATTACTCCAGCGTATAGTTGTCTCCTTGGCAGGCCTTGGATTCATGACGCTAAGGCAGTACCTTCAACGCTCCACCAGAAAGTCAAGTTCATAGTGGATGACAAACTGGTCATGGTCCAAGCAGAAGATGATATCCTGATCAGTGGACCGTCTACTCAAACTTATGTGGATGCGGCTGAAGAGGCCCTTGAAACATCTTTTCAATCACTTGAAATTACCAATGTAGAAATACTTCCCAGTAATACAAAGGTATCCTGCATGATGATGAAGCATGGTTACCATCCTGGCCAAGGACTCAAGGTAGACTCCCAAGGAATGAAGGAGCCCCCAGAATTGAAAGATAATCCTTTAAAGTATGGCATAGGATATGACCCTACAAAGGGCCGAGCTGAAAAGAGAAAAGGGAAGTCTCCCCTTCGCACACTCAAGCATATTTTTTGAAGCGGAGGGATACAAGCGTCAAGAGCAACCCTAGTCATTAGGAGTTCTTTTTCCTTTCTTAAGGGATGTAAACCCAGTGATTGTTAGAGATTATCCCTCGGGGCTAGCCTGAACGCCGGGCATCTTTTGGGCACATATTCTCTTACTAATTAATAAAGAATACATTTCTTACCATTCGCTTCTTTTCTTGCTATTCATGACTAGACCTCATAATAACCTTATTTAAGCAAGTGTTAAAAAAAAGAAGTGCGTCAAAATTATCAAAAAACGTCATCGCAATAACAATCAAGCTGATTGATTAGAAACACAAAATAAAGTTTTTACCTCATCATAAATGTCGCCGCCATCAAAACGAGGCGGTCGGAGCGACGCGATGGTTTCCGACTTTCCATTTTTTGCGTTTTTTTTATTGGTGGTTACAATGCCTTTAGGTTGTCCGATAACCGGGCTGAACCTAGGGGCGAGGTTTTCGAAAGGGTGCTCTTGGATTGTCTGATAACCGGGCTAACCCAAGAGCTATTTTTGAAGGGTTCTCTGGAGTCGTCACCGATGTTTTTACCGGAAACATCGGAAAAGGAGTTTAAAAGGCGTTGGTTTTCGAAAAACCAACTTTGGTCGTTAGAACCAAAGTTGGGTAAGGGAGTTAGTTACGTGTAAAGGAAGTGTTAGTACCATCTTCTGGATGATTTTCTTAATATTCTTATTGGCTGCCTCTACTGCACCGTTCATTTTCGGTCGGTACGGAGAAGAATTGTGGTGTTGAATTTTGAAGTCTTGACACAATTCCTCCATCATTTTATTATTGAGATTGGTCCCATTATCAGTAATGAGCCTATGAGGGATGCCGTACCGACATATAATATTTTTCTTGATGAAGGTGGTCACCACTTTCTGAGTCACGTGCGCATATTGAAGCACTTGGTGGATTTGATGAAGACATAGATATAACTTAGGTTGTGGGTGTGTAGATGATTAGGGTTTTAAGTTTAAGCACTTAATCTCTTGATAGGCCATTATATTTTGTGATAAGCACCTTAAAATGATGCATCTCATTGAAAATCATTTTTCTGCATGAAAAACTTACGTTTAAGTATTAAAAGAATTAACTAAGTTTTTTTCAATCTGTTGAAAAGGATTTTCAATCTGTTAAAATCACTTAACATAATAAATGGTCATACATAATCGAAAATTCAATTGATTGATTCGCGGAATCAACAAGTTAAAATAACTCAATGAATTTTCAATATCAAGTTTCGCATTTTCAATCTGTTGAAATGATTTTAAATCTGCTGAAACAAAAGATCTTTTTCAGTCTAAGAGTTTTTAGAAAATCAATCTGTTGAAATATTTTTCAATCTGTTGAAACAGAGAGACTATTTTTTAAACTAAGTATTTGCAGGAATTTAATCTGTTGAAATGATTTTCAATCGATTGAAACAGAGTGCTGTCATTTTTCATTAAGTTGTTTTAATCCATTAAAACTCTAATCAATCGATTAAATGGAACTTTAAATGAAATCAATCGATTGAATCGATGTCTTAATCGATTAAAAGGAACTTTAAATGAAATCAATCAATTGAATCGATCTTTTAATCGATTGAAATAATACTCTAATCGATCATAGTTTTGTTCTAATCGATCATAACTCATTCTGATCGATCATAGTTTTATTCTGATCGATCATAACTCAGTCTAATTGATCATTCTTCTGCTTTTAATCGATCAGATTCTCTTCTAAACCTGCTTTACTACTAACCAACTTATCTTTTGACTCTCTAAAACAGCTTTTAACAGATGAAACGTTCGCTTTTTCTGATTTACTCTATATATACAGATTTGATCTATCTTTTGAATATACAATACAACACACTACTTGAGAAAACTTGTGAAATCAATCTGTGAAACTTTCATACGTGACTTTCTCTGCATTCAAGAATCTTTTTCATATCATAAGGTGCTGTGATCAGAATTGTGGTCATTCAAAGACGAGAAAGTGCTAATAGAATTGGTTCTGGACAATTAGAAACTTCAAGTCCAGGTTTATTCTTTTCATATTCTTTTGTAAAGTTTGATTGTGCAGGTTGGATTGTAATCTGCACTTGGTACAGTAACTGGATTTGGTTACTGGGTGGTTTTCAAGATTCTGTCTTGTGGGTTTTGCAAGATAGTTCTTGGGGTAGATTGGTGAGTATCTACTGGTTGTAATTTTCACTTGGTATTAGTGAAACTTGACTGGTTTGTCAAGAACTGGATGTAGCTCTGGATTAGAGTGAACCAGTATAAACTTGTGTGTTAATATTCTTCTTTCATCTCTTTTAATTTCTGTCTTTAATTGTACTGTGTTTAAATCAAATTACCTTTGCAAAGATTGAATAAAGATAACTCATTCTTCCAAAAGAAAGTAAGATTTGCGAAAAAGTTTTAAAGTTCAATTCACCCCCCCTCTTGAACTCAACCATTAATTCTTTCAATTGGCATCAGAGCTGGTTCATGTAAGTTACTCAAGGAATCGGTCCAATGGCTGAGGGAAAGATGAATTTTTTAGAAGGAGCCTCCATAAACAGGCCTCCACTTTTTTCTGGTGTGAATTATTCTTTCTGGAAGGTTAGAATGAAAATCTTTATTGAATCTCTTGATAGAGGCATTTGGGAAACAATTGTTAATGGTCCTTATAAACCAACTCATACTGTAGATGGTAAAGTAGTCGAAAAAGATTGGGCTGAATTAACTGATGTAGAAAATAGGAAAGTCCAATATGATTATACTGCAAAAAATATTATTACCTCTGCTTTAAATCTTGATGAGTTTTTCAGGGTGTCTCGATGTGCCTCCGCAAAGAGATGTGGGAAATTTTAGAGGTTACACATGAAGGAACGTCTGATGTGAAAAGGGCAAGAAAGCATGAGTTAATCAGGGACTATGAGTTGTTTAAAATGCAGCAAGGAGAAACAATTGCAGATGTGCAGAAAAGGTTCACGCACATAGTTAATCATCTAATCGGGTTAGGAAAGACTTTTGACAAAGAAGAGTTGAACATCAAAATTTTAAAGTGTTTGGACAGAACATGGCAACCAAAGGTGACGAGCAATATCAGAATCAAGAGACTTGACTCGAAATGACTACCGCTTCACTTTTTGGTAAGTTGAGGGAACATGAGTTGGAAATCAATCGGTTCAAAGAACAAGAGAATGCAGAAAAGAAAACTAGAAATATTGTTCTCAAGACAATTGAAGAAAACAGTGGATCTGAAGAAGATGAATCAGAGAACTTGACTTTATTGGTTAAGAAATTTGGAAAATTTCTTAGAAGAAAGAACAGAATTGGCCAAGTAAAAAGGTACAATGATAAAAAGACTCGAATCTGTTCAAAATAATATTACTTGTTATTCTTGTGGTAAACAGGGTCACATAAAGAGTGATTGTCCGGAAAAGACCAAGAATAAGAACAAGAAAGAATCAAGATACAAAGGGAAAAAGGCTTATATAGCCTAGCAAGACAATGATTCATCTTCCAGCTTCTGAATCCGAAAGTGAGGAGGTGAACCTGTGCTTGATGGCTGGCCGTGAATCCTCTTCATCACATGAACAGTTCAACAAGAGTCCCTTTAGTATCATAGACAATGAATGCTCAAGGCACATGACAGGTGAGATTTCAAAATTCCGGAAAGCTTGAAATTGAAGAATGGAGGTCATGTGACTTATGGAGACAACAACTAGAGGAAGAATTCTAGGTTCAGAGATATTGGTGATGGTGAATCAGTAATCATTCACAATGTTCTTCTAGTTGAAGGTCTCAAGCACAATCTGATAAGCATAAGTCGACTATGTGATCTTGGTCACAAAGTCATTTTCAAACCAGAAAAGTGCCTTATTTGTGAGCCAGAATCTGATATGGTAATGTTGGTAGGTAAGAGGTTAAACAATATATACATGTTAGATATCAAACAATCTATATCATCTCAAAGTTGTCTTCTTACTAAAGAAGAAGAATCTTGGTTGTGGCATAGAAGACTTGCTCATATACATCTTAAACATCTTGACAAACTGATTTCAAAAGATTTAGTTTCTGAGCTACCTAAGCTTCAGATCTTGAAAGACAAAATCGTGAAGCTTGTTTGAAAGGCAAACAAACTAGAAAATCTTTTTCAAACAAAAATATTGTTTCAACTTCTAAACCTTTGGAACTCGCTTCACATGGATTTGGTTGGTCCTTCAAGGAATAAAAGCCTAGGTGGTAATCTTTATATCATGGTAATTGTTGATGACTTTTCAGATTTACCTGGACTATTTTTCTTAAAGCCAAATCTGATTCTTACAAATCTTTCAAAAAGCTTGCCAAGGTTTTACACAATAAAAAAGGGTATTTTATTACATCAATTCAAAGTGACAATGGTGGAGAATTTGTAAATGAAAAGTTTGAATCATTTTGTGAAAAGTTTGGTATAAAACACAATTTTTCGCTTCAAGAACTCCTCAAGAACTGTGTTGTGGAAAGAAAGAACAGATCTATTGTAGAACTTGCTAGAACAATGTTGTGTGAAAATTCTTTACCTAAATACTTTTGGGCGATATGCAGTAAACATCGCTTGTCATGTTTTGAATAGAATCTTGATCAGACCCATGCTTAAGAAAACCCCATATGAACTGTACAAAGGAAGAAAACCCAACTTAAACTATTTCAGAGTTTTTGGATGTACATGTTTCGTTTTAAACAATGGGAAAGAAAATATTGGCAAGTTTGATGAAAAATCCGATAAAGGAATTTTTCTTGGTTACTCAACTCACGGTCATGCATATAGAGTTTACAATTTAAGACTTAAATCTGTTGAAGAATCGAGGACATGTTGTGTTTAATGAGTCTCCTCGAGTAGTGCAGAATAAAACAACAGGTACTGCAGATGAAGAAGATTTAACTGATAATTCTTATCAGTTGAAACATGCCAGTAACACAGATCAGCGTACTGTTGAAGAAGATGATCCATCAGTGGACCCAGCAAAAGCTAATTCTCCAACAATTACTGAAGAACAGGAAGAAGATGTTCTGGAAGAGCTTCCTAAAGAGTGGATTGTCCCAAGAAATCTCTCTCTAGACAATGTCATCGGGCAAATTAATAAGGGAGTATCTACTAGACATTCTCTTAATCAATTCTGTAATCATATGGCATTCATTTCACAAATAGAGCCTAAGACAGTTAAAGAAGCATTAAATGATGAATACTGGGTTAGTGCCATGCATGATGAGCTTAATCAATTTGAAAGAAATAAAGTGTGGGAATTAGTTCCTAAAATCAAAGATATCAATATAATTGGTACTAAGTGGGTATTCAAAAACAAGCTAGATGAACACGGCATTATTACTAGAAATAAAGCTAGATTGGTAGCCAAAGGGTATAACCAACAAGAGGGTATTGATTTTGATGAAACCTTTGCACCTGTAGCTAGACTTGAAGCTGTTAGATTGTTATTAGCTTATGCCTGCTTAAGTGGTTTCAGATTACTACAGATGGATGTAAAGAGTGCCTTTCTGAATGGACTCATCAATGAAGAAGTATATGTTTCTCAACCTCCTGGGTTTGAAGATCACAAGCATCCTGACCATGTCTACAAATTAAAAAAGGCCCTTTATGGTTTAAAGCAAGCACCTAGACAATGGTATGAGAGGTTAAGTAACTTCCTAATTGATCAAGGGTACAAGCGAGGTGAGGTTGATAAAACTCTGTTCATTAAGAAATCTGAACTGACATTATTCCGGTGCAGGTGTATGTGGATGATATCATTTTCGGTTCCACTAATAATGTCATGTGTAATAAGTTTGTAAAAGAAATGCAAAGTGAATTTGAAATGTCCATGATGGGAGAATTAAATTTCTTCCTTGGTCTCCAGGTTAAACAATTAAGAAATGGCATTTTTCTTAGTCAATCTAAATACCTGCAATGAATTGTTAAAGAAATTTGATATGCAAAACTGCAAGGTGTCTTCTACACCCATGTCTACTAACTATTGTCTAGACTTAGATGAAAAAGGAAAACCTGTTGATCAAACTAAATATAGAGGTTTGATTGGTTCACTATTGTATCTAACTCGCTAGTAGACCTGACATTATGTTTAGTGTGTGTCTTTGTGCAAGATTTCAGTGCAAATCCAAAGGAATCTCATCTTACCGCTGCCAAAAGGATTCTGAAATACCTCAAGGGAACAGTTAATGTTGGACTATGGTATCCTGAGGGTGCATCCCTTAAACTTGTTGGATTTTCTGATTCTGACTTTGCAGGATGTAGATTGGACAGAAAAAGTACCTCTGGTACTTGTCATCTACTAGGGAGCAGCCTTATATCGTGGCACAGCAAAAAGCAAGCGTGTGTTGCTCTGTCAACTGCAGAAGCTGAATACATTGCAGCTGGGAGCTGTTGTGCTCAAAGCATTTATCTCAAGCAACAACTAACAGATTATGGAGTAACTCTAAACAAGGTACCTCTGGTTTGTGACAATACTAGTGCAATAAACTTAACTAAGAATCCTATTCAACACTCTAGAACTAAGCATATTGAAATTAGACATCACTTTATTAGAGAACACGTATCTAGGGGTGACTGTGAGATTTTATTCGTTGAATCTAAAAACAGTTAGCCGATTTATTCACTAAACCACTTCCTAGAGATAGACTTAATATGCTTAGGACTGAATTAGGAATTCTAGATATATCTAGTATTGCATAACTAATTCGTTACAGCTGATTGTATGCTTTTTAACAGGCTCGATAACAAGTTCAATCGATTAATAATTGCATGAATAACTTGATATTATTTGTTTCAATCGATTGAAATTGTGAAATAATCTGTTGATTTTCCGATTCTTACTCACTGATATTGATGTGTTAGTAGTTCAATCGATTAAATAAGTTTTTAATCGATTTATTTCATTAATCTTGTTGCTCTGCACATTTTCTTCTATAAATCAATCGATTAAATCTTCGATTCAATCGATTGAATTCACTAATGGTACTCTGAATAATTTTCTTTTACAAAATAATCGATTTAATTTTTGATTGAATCCGTGTATTTCACTTATAAGTATCTACGATTACAAAATCAGTTGGTTTCACGAAATATCAATTGATTATTTTTCTTCTAGGGCTAGTTGTATGTACTTTGTCTCTAACCGATTTCTGCAGAGTAAACTGAAAGCATTTACAACAAGATAAACTTCAACTACTCTCTTAAATATCAAAGATATCCAATAAAAGTTGAATGACTCTGATTGGATATCAGATGTGTGGGTAATTAAAGTGTACAGGAGCAATTCTCTCTCCTCTTTATCATCACTTGCATAGAAACAATAAATCGAGGAAAGACAAAAATTTTTTTAAGCTGATAAAGATTGTGTATTCTCATTCCTATAGTATTATTTTCTTCTTTGAGCTTCTCTTTCTCGGTTCTTCTCTGTTCTGTTCATTCCAAAAATCAAATATGTTCAAGCGCACAAAGTCTCGGTAGGAAGAAGTCCGAGCAGAGGCGAGTCCTCTACGACAAGGCAAGAACAGAATGTTGGAGGAAGGATTGAAACTTGGTTCAATGGGGACCAAGAGAAAATGGATTTGTTTATCCATGAATTAAGCAGGAAGCAAGTCAACATTCCAAAAATGTTAAAGTTCTCTTGGTTTGATGCCGAAGGATTCAGAGGCATTCGGAAGTTACTGCAACATCAAAAACTTCAGTCGTTTCTTGAGTTGAATGGTAGAATTTACCCTAACTTAATTAAAGTTTTCTTCACAAATTTATCCTTTGAAGGTTCCACTTTGTCAACCCAAGTTAAAGGAGTAGACATTGAGATAACACCTAATGTCTGGAAGGAAGTTGCTGGAATAAAAGATGTAGGTGTGAAAGTCACCAAAGGGTGTACTTCGGATGTTGAAGAATTTAATAAAGTTCAGTATTTCCGCTCTTGCCTGAAGAATAGGCATGATTCTGTAAGTTCATTCAACACTGGAAAGTTGAAACTGGAAGAAAGGATTCTCGCTTTCATCGTTTCTTGGCAGCTTACACCCAGGGGGAGCAATCATGCGGTGCTAAATGAAGGAGATTTAGTTCTGATGTACTGCATTCATCACAGAATACGTGTGAACTAGGTCTTTGTCATCAAGGATCACATGATCAAAGCCAAGAGACTTAGTGACTTCAGGTATCCCTATGCTATTCTGATTTCTAAATTTTTAACACATTTTGGTGTTGATGTTGAAGGAGAACTTGTTGAAACCGTCCGACCAACAAATGAAATAAACAATTCCGTTCTTCACAAAATGGGATTTATTAAAGTTGATGGTGAATGGATCTCGAAAGAAGATGCTGGGAGAAGTGAAGAAAGTGAAGAAGAAGAGCAAGAGGAAGGAATCAACACTGATAATATTCCTGGAACTTCTGCAGCACGTTCGTCTGATCCAATGGAAGAAGTGAACCCAATGGAGATGATTCCATACAATCCACCGCCTGACCGTGGCACTCCTCTGTCTCAGTTCGAAAGAACAATGTTACATCAAATGAGCGAACTGCAAACTGACCAAAGGAGGCATATGGAGATGACTGCTGCTCTGAGGGCTCGGCAGCATTATTTGGATGAAAATTTCATTGCAAGGTTCCAGCATATTGATAATCAACTAGAAGATATTTACAACAGGATTGTGGAACTGCAATTCAATCAAGGCCCCGGGGACGAATGAAGATTTTCTATGTTTCTGTTATTCTGTTTTCTTTTCATTTTTTTTATGTTCTGGTTTTTATTTGGGGTTCCCACGTGGACCCATTGGACTGTAACTACAACAATCTATTTGATGCAGTCAAATAGGGGGAGAAGTATTTTGCTTAAAACTGTCACTACACACACACCACAAAATATATGTCTCTGGTCTGGTATTTTTGTTTTGCAGGTGCAGTGGTTAGGGTTGTGGGTGTGTAGATGATTAGGGTTTTAAGTTTAAGCACTTAATCTCTTGATAGGCCATTATATTTTGTGATAAGCACCTTAAAATGATGCATCTCATTGAAAATCATTTTTCTGCATGAAAAACTTACGTTTAAGTATTAAAAGAATTAACTAAGTTTTTTTCAATCTGTTGAAAAGGATTTTCAATCTGTTAAAATCACTTAACATAATAAATGGTCATACATAATCGAAAATTCAATTGATTGATTCGCGGAATCAACAAGTTAAAATAACTCAATGAATTTTCAATATCAAGTTTCGCATTTTCAATCTGTTGAAATGATTTTAAATCTGTTGAAACAGAAAGATCTTTTTCAGTCTAAGAGTTTTTAGAAAATCAATCTGTTGAAATATTTTTCAATCTGTTGAAACAGAGAGACTATTTTTTAAACTAAGTATTTGCAGGAATTTAATCTGTTGAAATGATTTTCAATCGATTGAAACAGAGTGCCGTCATTTTTCATTAAGTTGTTTTAATCCATTAAAACTCGAATCAATCGATTAAATGGAACTTTAAATGAAATCAATCGATTGAATCGATGTCTTAATCGATTAAAAGGAACTTTAAATGAAATCAATCGATTGAATCGATCTTTTAATCGATTGAAATAATACTCTAATCGATCATAGTTTTGTTCTAATCGATCATAACTCATTCTGATCGATCATAGTTTTATTCTGATCGATCATAACTCAGCTCTAATCGATCATTCTTCTGTTTTAATCGATCAAGATTCTCTTCTAAACCTGTTTTACTACTAACCAACTTATCTTTTGACTCTCTAAAACAGCTTTTAACAGATGAAACGTTCGTTTTTTCTGATTTACTCTATATATACAGATTTGATCTATCTTTTGAATATACAATACAACACACTACTTGAGAAAACTTGTGAAATCAATCTGTGAAACTTTCATACGTGACTTTCTCTGCATTCAAGAATCTTTTTCATATCATAAGGTGCTGTGATCAGAATTGTGGTCATTCAAAGAGAGAAAGTGCTTGATAGAATTGGTTCCGGACAATTAGAAACTTCAAGTCCAGGTTTATTCTTTTCATATTCTTTTGTAAAGTTTGATTGTGCAGGTTGGATTGTAATCTGCACTTGGTACAGTAACTGGATTTGGTTACTGGGTGGTTTTCAAGATTCTGTCTTGTGGGTTTTGCAAGATAGTTCTTGGGGTAGATTGGTGAGTATCTACTGGTTGTAATTTTAACTTGGTATTAGTGAAACTTGACTGGTTTGTCAAGAACTGGATGTAGCTCTGGATTAGAGTGAACCAGTATAAACTTGTGTGTTAATATTCTTCTTTCATCTCTTTTAATTTCTGTCTTTAATTGTACTGTGTTTAAATCAAATTACCTTTGCAAAGATTGAATAAAGATAACTCATTCTTCCAAAAGAAAGTAAGATTTGCGAAAAAGTTTTAAAGTTCAATTCACCCCCCCTCTTGAACTCAACCATTAATTCTTTCACATATGACGCTGCCTCAACCCATTTGGTGAAGTAGTCAATGGCCACCAAGATAAAGCGATGACCATTGGATGCTTTAGGCTCAATGGGTCCAATGACGTCCATGCCCCACATAGAAAAAGGCCATGGTGTAGCCAGGGTACTGAGAGGTGCGGGCGGCACATGGATATTATCAGCGTAGATTTGGCACTTGTGGCACTTTTTAGTGTATTGGTGACAATCGGCTTCCATTGTGGACCAAAAGTATCCTGCCCTTAAAATCCTCTTGGCCATGACATGCCCAGGTGCGTGGGTCCCAAAAGCTCCTTTGTGGATTTCTTTTATCAAGGTCCGGGCCTCTTCTTGGTCCACACACCTTAAGAGAGTGGAATCGGGACTCCTTTTGTAGAGGGTTCCTTCAATCAACGTGAACCCTACGGCCCTTTTACGAATGGTTCGTTTATCATTGTCGCTAATTCTTTCGGGATAGTCGCCCTTCATGAGATATTGTTTGATGTCATGATACCAAGGATTTTGATCGCGCTCGCTATTTACTGCCATGCAAAAAGCTTGTTTGCTATGTAGTTTAATTTGGATGATTGGCATCTCATGTTCTTGACCCAAAGAGAACATGGATGATAGAGTGGCGAGGGTGTCAACACATTGATTGTCTTCCCGAGGGATATACTGGAAGGTGATGCTTTCCATTCTTGAAACTAAGTCTCGGATGTGCTCTAGATATGGGATTAGTTTAGAGTTGTGGGTTTCCCATTCACCTTTAAGTTGGTAGATGACAAGGGATGAATCACCGAAAACTTTGAGTTTAATGACCCCATGATCTAAAGTTGCTTGAATCCCTAGAGCGTATGCTTCGTACTCGGCCATATTGTTGGTGCAGTCAAAATTGAGCCTGGCCGTTACGGGGATGTGTTTCTTTTTAGGGGATATCAAAATAGCTCCTATCCCATGTCCAAGCATGTTTGAGGCCCCATCGAAGAACATGGTCCATGCTTCCTCTTTGGTCTCTTCGTGCTCGATGTGCATGATATGCTCATCAGGAAAGTCATCTTGTAGGGATTGATATTCATTGGTTGATCCATGGGCTAGGTAATCTGCTAGAGGGCTACCTTTAATAGCTTTCTGGGTGACATGAATGATGTCGAACTCTGAGAGGAGCACTTTCCACCTGGCTATTCTTCCGGTCAGAATGGGCTTCTCGAAGAGATATTTGATTGGGTCCATTTTGGAGACCAACCACGTTGTATGCCGAGCCATATATTGATGGAGACGCTGAGTGACCCACACCAATGCGCAACAGGTTTTTTTGAATGGTGTATAACAGGTTTCATAGTCTAGGAATTTCTTACTGAGATAACAAATGGCTCGTTCTTTCTTCCTAGTTTCATCTTGCTGACCGAGCACACATCCCATGGACTCTTCGAGTATTGATAAATATAGGATCAGAGGTCTCCCTTCAACGGGTGGTACCAATACTGGCGGATTGGTTAAACATGTTTTGATCTTATCGAACGCTTGTTGGCATTCTTCATTCCACACCGTTGGTTGGTTTTTGTGCAACAGTTTAAAGATGGGTATACATTTGTCCGTCAATTGTGCGATGAAACAGGCAATGTAGTTAATCCGGCCTAAAAAACCTCTGACCTCCTTTTCTGTGCACGGTGGAGGCATTTCCAAAATTGCCTTGGTTTTGTCAGGGTCCACTTCAATTCCTTTTTCGCTGACAATGAACCCCAATAGTTTTCCTGAGCGTACTCCGAAAGTACATTTTGCCGGGTTTAGTTTAAGCTGATACTTCCGAAGTCGGTCAAAAAGCTTTTTGAGATATTGAATGTGGTCCATCTCATTTCTGGACTTGGCAATCATGTCATCCACATACACCTCTATTTCCTTGTGGATCATGTCATGGAACAGTGTGACCATAGCCCTTTGATAAGTAGCCCCTGCATTCTTGAGTCCAAAGGGCATTACACGGTAGCAAAAGGTGCCCCATAGTGTGATAAAGGAGGTTTTTTCTCTATCCTCGACGGGCAACTTAATTTGGTTGTATCCCGCGTACCCGTCCATGAAGGAGTAAAGTGTATTGGTAGCGGTATGGTCTACTAGCGTGTCTATATGCGGTAGGGGAAAGTCATCTTTTGGACTTGCTCGATTGAGGTCCCTATAATCCACGCATACCCTGACCTTCCCGGTCTTTTTGATGACGGGTACTATGTTGGCCAACCATTCTGGGTATTTGGAGACTACAAGGAATTTGGCATCCAATTGCCTTTGTACCTCCTCCTTTATCATTAAGGACCAGTCGGGTTTGATTCTTCTGAGTTTTTGCTTTACAGGTCGGAACCCCTCTTTCAATGGCAATCTATGTTCCACTATACTCGTGACGAGCCTAGACATGTCATGATAAGACCAAGCGAATACATCTATATATTCCTTCAGAATTTGTATCAATCCCCTTGTCGCCGCCGTCCGTTCCAACGTCTAGGGACATCTCGAACGTTTATGCGAGCGGTCGCGAAAAGATGGTTTAGACTCGCGTTTTTGTTTAAAATGTGTTCATTGCTTCCGAGGTGCTCAACAACTGAACTATCCTCTAATAAAAGCAAGGTTTTCGAAAAGAGGGTTCTTTTGGAGTCGCCACCAATGTTTTGACCATAAACATTGGAAAAGGATAAAAAAGTTGTTGATTTTAATAAAAAACAAACTTGGCCATCATAACCAGAGTTAGGTAAGGGAGTTAGTTACGTGTGGGGAAGGTGTTAGCACCCCCACAACGCCCCTTTCGGGTTCCCTATGACGGATTAATTCATTTAAGTAAAGATTACGAGATATTACGCGATTACCCTATTTTTATTGCATAATGTTAAAAATGGCTATCTACATGACTTTATTTTATATTGCATACATAAAGCAATAAATAAAGCAGTAAAAGAGAAGAGAATTGAATAGAACCTCCGTAGCAAGCTTTGTATTGCGAATCTTTAATTTTGAGGATGCGTTTTGGCAATCCTTCGCTCTACAAAGACTCTCCTCTCCAAATACAAGATCGACTCGACTCAATTTTACAGAAGAATCAAATGCTGGAATATGATTCCTTAACTGATTGTTACCTTATTAAGGCAATCAGAGAGTTCATTCGAAGAGGGAAGAGGATAGACAAGTACTGGGAGTTGTCTGGTGTGTGAAACATGGCAAATGAGCCTCCAATTTATAGTTTTTCGCTGCCTGCACGTTTGGGACGCCCTACTGGGTTGGGACGGCCGTCTGGGTTGGGACGGCCGTCCCAACTGCCTCTTTTGCAAAGGCTGAGACCACCTGAAAGCTGGGACTGGCAGTCCCACTTGGCCAGGGAAGGTTGGGACGGCCGTCTCGACCTTGGGACGACCATCTCGACCTTGGGACGACCGTCTCGACCTGTTTTGGCCAGCCTTTGTGTTCTGGGACCCATGGGAAGCTTTCCTTTCTTTATTCGGACGTCGTTTGATGCCGATAAATGCCTGTTAAAGCTTTATCTTCATATAGGAAGTCTTCTTGGCCTTTATTGAGATGTCAGGCGAGCTTTGTCTTTGTTGTAGGAAGTCTCTTTAGCCTTTATTGAGAGATTGGGAAAAATTAGGGGTCTACAGCTGCCCCCCCTTCACCTGCCTGACTAATCTGTTGGCTTAACATGCCGACAAAATTAGTTGGTAGGGGAAGGAGTTAACCCTTTTGCCCGGTTATCCTTCAGATACTTCTTTGTTAATCCTCCGGATGATAAATATTTTTGATAGGTACCAACCCCTATCTGGTTTGAGCCTTACTTTATAAGGCTCTGGTGAGTACTTACCCTCACCCGGTATGAGTCTGTGTTTTACTAGTCTCTTGTGGGTAACTACCCCCACTAGGTATAAACCTTGTTTTGCAAGGCTTTGGTGAGTACCTACCCTCACCCGGTATGAGTTCGCATTTTGCTAAACTCTTATGGGTACTTACTTCGGAGGTGCTCAACACTTGAACTATCCTCTAATAGAAGCAAGGTATTTGCAACCCGTTTTTGTAATGCTTAGGTGAGTATTTTACTCCACCTAATGCATTCTGCTAAGTTTTGATGAATACCTACCCTCATCCGGTACAAGCCTTATTTTATAAGGCTTTACTGGGTACCTCCCCCACCTGGTACGAATCTGCATTTTACTAGATTCTGATGAGTACCTACCCTCATCCGGTATAAACCTTATTTTATAAGGCTTTGGTGGGTACCTACCCCCACCTGGTACGAATCTGCATTTTTGCTAGATTCTGATGAGTACCTACCCTCATCCGGTATAAACCTTATTTTATAAGGCTTTGGTGGGTACCTACCCCCACCTGGTACGAATCTTCCCTTTCGCTAGATTCTGATGAGTACCTACCCTCATCCGGTATAAACCTTATTTTATAAGGCTTTGGTGGGTACCTACCCCCACCTGGTACGAATCTGCATTTTTGCTAGATTCTGATGAGTACCTACCCTCATCCGGTATAAACCTTATTTTATAAGGCTTTGGTGGGTACCTACCCCCACCTGGTACGAATCTGCATTTTGCTAGATTCTGATGAGTACCTACCCTCATCCGGTATAAACCTTATTTTATAAGGCTTTGGTGGGTACCTACCCCCACCTGGTACGAATCTGCATTTTGCTAGATTCTGATGAGTACCTACCCTCATCCGGTATAAACCTTATTTTATAAGGCTTTGGTGGGTACCTACCCCCACCTGGTACGAATCTGCATTTTTGCTAGATTCTGATGAGTACCTACCCTCATCCGGTATAAACATTATTTTATAAGGCTTTGGTGGGTACCTACCCCCACCTGGTACGAATCTGCCGTTTTGCTAGATTCTGATGAGTATCTACCCTCATCCGGTATAAACCTTATTTTATAAGGCTTTGGTGGGTACCTACCCCCACCTGGTACGAATCTGCATTTTTGCTAGATTCTGATGAGTACCTACCCTCATCCGGTATAAACCTTATTTTATAAGGCTTTGGTGGGTACCTACCCCCACCTGGTACGAATCTGCATTTTTGCTAGATTCTGATGAGTACCTACCCTCATCCAGCATAAACCTTATTTTATAAGGCTTTGGTGGGTACCTACCCCCACCTGGTACGAATCTGCATTTTTCTAGATTCTGATGAGTACCTACCCTCATCCGGTATAAACCTTATTTTATAAGGCTTTGGTGGGTACCTACCCCCACCTGGTACGAATCTGCATTTTTGCTAGATTCTGATGAGTACCTACCCTCATCCGGTATAAACATTATTTTATAAGGCTTTGGTGGGTACCTACCCCCACCTGGTACGAATCCGCCCTTTTGCTAGATTCTCGATGAGTATCTACCCTCATCCTGGTATAAACCTTATTTTATAAGGCTTTGGTGGGTACCTACCCCCACCTGGTACGAATCTGCATTTTTGCTAGATTCTGATGAGTACCTACCCTCATCCGGTATAAACCTTATTTTATAAGGCTTTGGTGGGTACCTACCCCCACCTGGTACGAATCTGCATTTTTGCTAGATTCTGATGAGTACCTACCCTCATCCAGTATAAACCTTATTTTATAAGGCTTTGGTGGGTACCTACCCCCACCTGGTACGAATCTGCATTTTTGCTAGATTCTGATGAGTACCTACCCTCATCCGGTATAAACCTTATTTTATAAGGCTTTGGTGGGTACCTACCCCCACCCGGTACGAATCTGCATTTTTGCTAGATTCTGATGAGTACCTACCCTCATCCGTTATAAACCTTATTTTATAAGGCTTTGGTGGGTACCTACCCCCACCCGGTACGAACCCCGTTCTGCAAGGCTCTGATGGGTACCTACCCCCACCTGGTCCGAACCCCGTTCTGCAAGGCTCTGATGGGTACCTACCCCCACCTGGTCCGAACCCCGTTCTGCAAGGCTCTGATGGGTACCTACCCCCACCTGGTCCGAACCCCGTTCTGCAAGGCTCTGATGGGTACCTACCCCCACCCGGTCCGAACCCCGTTCTGCAAGGCTCTGATGGGTACCTACCCCCACCTGGTCCGAACCCCGTTCTGCAAGGCTCTGATGGGTACCTACCCCCACCTGGTCCGAACCCCGTTCTGCAAGGCTCTGATGGGTACCAACCCCCACCTGGTCCGAACCCCGTTCTGCAAGGTTCTGATGGGTACCTACCCCCACCTGGTCCGAACCCCGTTCTGCAAGGCTCTGATGGGTACCTACCCCCACCCGGTCCGAACCCCGTTCTGCAAGGCTCTGATGGGTACCTACCCCCACCCGGTCCGAACCCCGTTCTGCAAGGCTCTAATGGGTACCTACCCCCACCTGGTCCGAACCCCGTTCTGCAAGGCTCCGATGGGTACCTACCCCCACCTGGTCCGAACCCCGTTCTGCAAGGTTCTGATGGATACCTACCCCCACCCGGTCCGAACCCCGTTCCGCAAGGCTTTGATGGGTACCTACCCCGACTGGTCCGAACCCCATTCTGCAAGGTTCCGATGGGTACCTACCCCCACTCGGTACGAATCCCGTTCCGCAAGGCTCGATGGGTACCTACCCCCACCCGGTCCGAACCCCGTTCTGCAAGGTCTCGATGGGTACCTACCCCCACCCGGTCCGAACCCCGTTCTGCAAGGTTTTGATGGATACCTACCCCCACCCGGTCCGAGCCCCATTCTCGCAAGGCTCGATGGGTACCTACACCCAGCCTGGTCCGAACCCCGTTCCGCAAGGTTCTGATGGGTACCTACCCCCACTTGGTACGAACCCCGTTCTGCAAGGCTCTGATGGGTACCTACCCCCACCTGGTCTGAACCCCGTTCTGCAAGGCTCTGATGGGTACCTACCCCCACCTTGTCCGAACCCCGTTCTGCAAGGCTCTTGTGGGTACCTACCCCCACCTGGTCCGAACCCCGTTCCGCAAGGTTCATAAGATGTACTTTTTGATAGTCAATCCTATGGTCTTCTGGTTATGAAGATGTGTTGGCGGCTTACTATTTTTGATCATGCGCCCATTCCGTGGGGAATATTTGATTTGACCTTTTTTGTTAGTCGTCCTATTTTACCGGGGATTCTTTGTTTTTGGCTTTTTTGTTTAGTCATCCGGCTTTGCCGGGGATTTCTTGTTTTTGGCTTTTCTTGTTTAGCCATCCGGCTTTGCCGTGGATTCTTTGTTTTTGGCTTTTCTTGTTTAGCCATCTGGCTTTGCCGGGGATTTTTTGCTGGTTGCATCTTATTTAGGCGGGAATCCATTGGGGATTTTTGGTTGGATTGTGCCTCTTGATTAGGCAGATGCTTCAATAGTGGTGAAGGCTTTTTTACTTGTTGTTTTTCGCCTCTGAATAGGCTGATGTTCTACTTTGAGGATATTTCTTGATAATACCTCTGAGTAGGCGGATGCTTTTTTGAAAGCTTTGTGCTTGTATTGCCTCTTGCATAGGTTGATTTCCCTTTCTTGGGGATATCGGTTCTTTGCTTGCCTCTGAGTAGGCATAGGCATTCTTGGGAGTGAAGGTTTTGCCTTTCACTGGAGATATTCATATTGGGTGTTATAGGCGATTAACTCCCTGAGGATATGAATTTGTATTTTGCCTTTTGCTGGTAGACCCACTGAGGATTTTTCTTTTTGATGATCCACCAGGGATTTGATCATTTCCTGGGGATCTATTTTGAATTGCCCCCTAGGGAGGAATGGAGTTTTTGACTCCTTATTGGATGCTGTTTGTTTGAGCTGGCTTTGCCTATGCTCTTATTCCTGCTGGGGAATGGGTTTATATGTGCGCCTTTTATGCACATTGGCTTTTTCTTTGGATGAAAAAATATCTTTTTTCTCTTTTCTTTTTGGTGATCCCTGGGGGATTTTTTCTTTTCTTGGGGAATCTAATCCTTGATTTGATTTTTTTTTATGATGAAGGAGTCTTGAGCTCCTGGTCTTGTGAGGCTCTTTTATTGAGCGGAATGAAGAAATTTTCTTCTTTTTTTTTTTTTTTTTTTTTGGAGATTCACCGAGGAGTCTGTCGGTTTCCTGGGGATCCAAATTTGATGATGGAGTCTTGGCTCCTGGCTTTGTGAAGCTTCTTATTTGAGCTGGAAGATGGAAAAATTTTTGTTTTCCTCTTTTTGTCTTTTTGTAGACTTTTCTTAATATACTCTTCTTGGAGATTTTTTATTTGGCCTTTTTCGTTGTGGCCTCTATTAGGGAATGGAAGTTTTTCTTTTCTTTCTTTTTGTTGCCCCTTGGTGATATGGAGGATGTGTCTCCGTATTTTCTTTAATGGACTCTTGTGTAGTCCTTATTCTCCTTATTCTCCTTATTCTCCTTTGGGGAAGTGGCGGAGATTCTAGATGAGTTTGCTTGACGACTCATGTGGTGATGAAACTGAGTCGTGAGGTAATCTTTTTGTCTTGCCTTTGGAGTAAGCAAGGATCCGTTTGGGGATCATCGAGCCTTTCCGTTGGCCTTTATTTTTTACGTTGATGGCTTCCTTCTTTTTAGATGGAAGGATGTTGATTGAGGCTTCAAATGACTGTGGTTGACGACTCATGTGATGATGATGTTGAGTCGTGGAGTAATTTTTGTTTTGCCTCTGGATTAGGCAAGGATCCGCCTGGGAATCATCGAGCCTTTCCATTGGCCTTTTTCTTCGATGTACCTTCTTTTATTGGTGTAGAAGGTTGGAGCTAGTTTTCTTAAAGCTCTTTATTCTGCTGAAATGGTTTTTGATTTCGTATTTCGCGATTTTGATTTTCACATGGATATTGGATTCTGGCGCCTCCTGTTTTCAATCACAAGTATGGAGACTATCCTCCTTATACGCATGTTTAATATTCTTGTTTGAAGAAAATTATTTTTTCTTGATTTTGACAAAGTCGTATTATGCAACTACTTTGTGTGTGGATGTCCTAAATGCAATCTATTGTTTATTTATTTTTTATGCATTTAGAAAGTAACTGGTCTTTTCCCGTTGGCTTCTTATGAATACGCCGATGGGCTCCTCCTTTATGACCATGATGGTGGGCTCCTCTTTCATGATGATGGGCTCTTCTTTTGTTCATCTTTTGGTTTTAGCCCTATCCTTTTCCTAGACCGTCCTTTACGGGTTTTCGATCTAGCCGGCTGCCTTAATTTTTGCCTAGAATATCTTAGGGGGCTTTTGCCTTATCTTTTGCCTAGATCGTTCTGTTTGGGGTTTGCGATCTAGTAGGCTACCCTAATTTTTACTTAAGAATATACTAGCAGGCATTTATTATTTTCTTATTTTTTATGCTTCCCTTTTTTAGGTGCATGCTTGATCTTTGATTAAAAGTCTTTGCGCATATTTATGATTTATCAATAAAGAGGCATTTCCATAATATTTGGTCAAGAGAAAGGAAATGAAAAGGAATTTTATTGATAAATGAGCAAAAGTTTTTTTTTCTTTTATAGAAGGATTTCAAAAGGTATTTAGAAGAATGGGTGGTCAGGGTTGGCTATACTGTATAGGCTTAAACAATCATGTCCATAATATTTGCCCCCTGGTTCTCCTAATTGCTTCAGTTGAGTTGCCTGAGCTCAGAGTGAAGACTATGTAGACTGCTTGCTTCTGGAAGAATGTTATTTTAGCCGCCTTTTCGGTTTTCGACTAAAGTAACCACTGCTCTTAATTTCTCTTTTTTTTTATTACCTCTACTTTTTGCCTAGGACGTATCCTAGCGAGGGAAATAGACCCTATCTTTTGCCCAGGGATGCCCTTTGCGGGTTTTCATTCCTGACGGGTCTTGAGCAATGTCTTCAAGCATAATACTTCTTCACTGCATCAGAATTGATCGGGTGTCGAAGTTTCTCTCCATCCATATTAGCGAGGATAAGAGCCCCTCCCGAGAAAGCTCATTTGACCACAAGGGGTCCTTTATAGTTCACTGCCCATTTTCCAATTTTATTCTTCTTGGCTGGAAGCACATTATTTACAATTAAATCCCTCTTATGGTAAATATGAGGGTTGACCTTTTTTCGTAAGCCTTTTTGATCTTCTTTTGATAGGCTTGCTCACGACATATAACATTCAGCCGTTTTTCTTCCATAAGGTTTAACTGGTTATATCGGCTTCGAACCCGTTCAACCTCTGTTAATTTTGCTTCCATCATCATGTGCTTTTATCAACATGATTAGCTGTACTAATTTTCCGTCTTGGACTTTTCTTGCTATAGCCGAAGAGCAATCTTTTTGAATATAGAGCAATTGTCATATCAATGTCCCTCTTCCTTTTCTTAGGGATTTCAATCCTCCTATTGATCACTATATTTTCACATTACCCAGTTAATTACTTGAATGCTTTATAGTGAAAGGTCAAGAGAAGAGAAAGAAAGGGATTTATTGCAAAGGCTTGTGTTTTAGTGGGATTTTTTTTTATGAAATAATAGTCTCTGTAAGAATGGCTAGCCAAGGTTGGTCTGTGTTTAGGCTAGTTTAGGAAAACATTTTGTTTTAATGAGGTGGCGTCTTCAGCTGATTACTTTATGGCGCCTATTTGTGACTAATTAACTTTCCTAGTCCGCCCTTTTGGGTTTTCAGCCTAGGATATTGTGTTAAGTCCTAACTTTTGTCTAGGTTCCCCTATTCTATTTTTGGGATACCTAGCGGACTTTATTTTGTTTATAGCGCTTTGATTGTTCTGACGCATTTGAAACAAAATGTTTGTCTAAACATGGTTATTTAATGGGGTATAGACATGTTTAGCAAGAAGAGAAGCAGATAGTAAGAATAGCATTCTTTTGTAATTTCAGGGAAAATGTGTGCCCTAGAGATGCTCGGGGGTCGGGCACTCCCCGAGGAGTGATCTCTAATAGTCATTGGGTTTACATCCCTTAGAATCAGAAGAAGGACGTCTAATGACTAATGCTACCCTTGATGCTAATATCCCTCCTTTTTGGAAGATCGTCTTTTTAAGGTACAGAGGGGAGACTTCCCTTTTCTTTGTACCCTTGTCTGGGCTGTATCCATATCTCTTCATTATATGGGCCACTTTTAAACTGCTAGGAAGTCTTTCCATATTTTCAAATGTCTTCTTCAGCCGCATCCATATAAGGTATGGTGGATGGTTTGCTGATTCGAATGTAGTCTTTAGCTTGAACCATGATCAACTTGTTGCCTACCACGAATTTTAACTTTCGGTGGAGCGTTGAAGAAACTGCCCTAGCACCGTGAATCCAAGGTCTACTCAATCTTCCCCTTGGATTCTTTTTTTCTTTTCCTCTTCAGTTTCTTTATTTTCCCTTTGTTTTTAGGAGCATTATCTTGTAGCTCCTTGGATGAATAAAATTTTTTGCTTATCGTCCTGCCCCCAATGCTGGCTATATTGGATATATCTTCATTGATGGACAATTCTTTTGTGCATATCCACAGTACAACTTTATCTGATGTATAAGCGCAAAGGTGTTATTACCCCTTCCCTGACATTATCAATTTGGGTATTGACATTTACTTCTTTCTTATTGTCTCCTTGTCCCAAATTGAAGTCCTTAGTTTTTTACTTGCGGGGCTGTATCAATTGAGCTTATTTTTCTAACAGTCTTTGCATGTCCGGGGAAATGGTCCCCTCCTCACTGTCTGACTCAATCCATTCGCCTTCGGCTTTTAGATCCCGCAGAGAGCTTTCAATCACAGACATGACTGTTTATATGGTCCTTATTTGGGTTTAGATTTTATTCAATTATTTTGGAATGAGAGAGAAAAGAATGAGAAGCATATGTATATTATGAAAAATGCCTCATTGTATTGATCAAAAGAGAAATATGTACAGAGCCCTTTTAATCAAAAGATCTCACGGCCACAGGCAGAGATCGCGAGAGATGCATCGGAAGCTTTTTATTATTATTTGTTATTTCTTTTTTAACCAAAAGATGCACAAAATGGGGAGCCCTAGTTAGATGGCCTTCTCTACCCAAGCTCACTATTCTGGTTGTGATAGAGGCTTGATGTTTACGTTTGGGTCGGGAGCATCGAAAGTAATCCACCCTGCATTCAATAATTCTTGAACCCTATATTTCAGGTTGACGCAATTCTCCACGGAATGCCCAGGAGCACCTGAGTGGTAATCACATTTTTCGTTGAGTTTGTACCAACCGGGGTAAGGTGGATCTTTCTTCTTTGGGGAGATACGTGTTAAGAGCTTGGCCTCTAAAAGCCTTGGCAGCAGACTCCCATAAGAGATTGGATGGGAGTGAATTTCTTCTCTTGTCTGCGTGACTGTCCAGCTGATGGCGAAGAGGAAGAAAGAGTAGTAAAGTTCATGGTATTTACACTTCCCTCCTTTTTCTTGCCAAAGGGCTTCTTGAATGATGCGTGGGATTTCTTAAACTTGGGAGGGAATCGAGTATTTTCGACATCGGTTACCTCCTTTACATCAAATTTGTATCCCTCTAATGCCCTTAATCTCTCCTTTAAGGCAAAAATTCGTTGCTCAGAGACCTCATTGTGGAAGCATTGTTGGTACATTAACTCCGTCAATTGCGCCATTTGTTCCTTTATGACATTAAGCTCAGCGGTGAGCATACGGTTCTGCTCCTCTAATTGCTCCATCCTCTTAGATTTTGTGCGTGAGTGGGGACAGGAAGAAGACCAGCCACTTTCTAAAAGATTTTTATTATATTTTTTTTTATTATGAATGATTAGTGTGAAATAGATATGCCTTAGACAATAGCTTTGGTGTCTTCCTAAAAGCTTATGCTTTAGGAAGTACCATACCCACCTTGGTGTGCTAACTTCCTTTTTTCAAAGGTTGCCAACATACCTTAGCGCACTTATCTCTTCTAGGAAGGTGATAAACGCACTTGGGTCTCTTTCGCTATTGTCTAAGGATATCTAATACATCCTAGAATGAATATGTTTATGTATGATAGATTTATTATGATGATGTTTATGCATACTTTTCTTAGTGCATTTATTTTCTCTCGTAGTTTTACCATTTATTGGATGATGTGGTATGAATGATACGACTTTGCCAAGAATCTTTTTACTGTAAAAAGGAATTTTTATGGCTTTCAATCGTTTTTATATTTTTTATGACCCTTTATCTCTTCTGTCGGTCAACGTGGCTACTTAGCTTACAAAGAACCTGAAACCAGGCTAGCTTAACTGAAGACTGTCCGAGATAAAGTGGTTTATCTTATCACTTTTATGATTTTTAGGGTTTTTCACTATTTTTGTTGTATGATTACCCTATGCTAATGCATCAATACAAATGCAGCAAACGAATGCACACACAATTCATACATCTACGAGCAGAGCCACGCTTATTTAATCACGAGGTAGGGTTTTCCTGCAGAAATGTGCTTGGTTTAGGTGGTTCTAAACTGTTCTCACCAAGGCCAAAGGTCCCCAAGGTGCCCCCATTATAGGGACCTCTCAATCCCTCAATCCTCGGGTCATGCACGGAACTCCGTGTCGACATCCTTAGACCAAAAGAAGAGAGTTATCACCTTGAGTTGGTGGTTTCTGACAACGGTTGTAGCCCCGTGTGCCAACAAGCCGGTCGTATCTGCCACCCACTCCCTATAGGTATTCACTCTTGCCCCCGGGTATAGAGGGACTGTAGTGTGCAAGGGTTTTTGTGTGCAATTTATATTTCAGACAATTTGCAGAAAATAGTCATACAACAATTATTAAAGCCATACAATAAAACATACGGAAGAGGGTAAAGGCGTAATTTCAAATCTTTACTTAGTTTGAATTTATCCGTCACTAAATGGGATCAACTCTCTAGCTTCCCCAGTGGAGTCGCCATCTGTCGCCGCCGTCCGTTCCGACGTCTAGGGACATCTCGAACGTTTATGCGAGCGGTCGCGAAAAGATGGTTTAGACTCGCGTTTTTGTTTAAAATGTGTTCATTGCTTCCGAGGTGCTCAACAACTGAACTATCCTCTAATAAAAGCAAGGTTTTCGAAAAGAGGGTTCTTTTGGAGTCGCCACCAATGTTTTGACCGTAAACATTGGAAAAGGATAAAAAGGTGTTGATTTTAATAAAAACCAAACTTGGCCATCATAGTCAGAGTTAGGTAAGGGAGTTAGTTACGTGTGGGGAAGGTGTTAGCACCCCCACAACGCCCCTTTCGGGTTCCCTATGATGGATTAATTCATTTAAGTAAAGATTACAAGAAATTACGCGATTACCCTATTTTTATTGCATAATGTTAAAAATGGCTATCTACATGACTTTATTTTATATTGCATACATAAAGCAATAAATAAAGCAGTAAAAGAGAAGAGAATTGAACAGAACCTCCGTAGCAAGCTTTGTATTGCGAATCTTTAATTTTGAGGATGCGTTTTGGCAATCCTTCGCTCTACAAAGACTCTCCTCTCCAAATACAAGATCGACTCGACTCAATTTTACAAAAGAATCGAATGCTGGAATATGATTCCTTAACTGATTGTTACCTTATTAAGGCAATCAGAGAGTTCATTCGAAGAGGGAAGAGGATAGACAAGTACTGGGAGTTTTCTGGTGTGTGAAACATGGCAAATGAGCCTCCAATTTATAGTTTTTCGCTGCATGCATGTTAGGGACGCCCTACTGGGTTGGGACAGCCGTCTGGGTTGGGACGGTCGTCCCAACTGCCTCTTTTGCAAAGGCTGAGACCACCTGAAAGCTGGGACTGGCAGTCCCACTTGCGATGGCAGTCCCACTTGGGACAACCGTCCGACTTGGCCAGGGAAGGTTGGGACGGCCGTCTCGACCTTGGGACGGCCGTCTCGACCTTGGGACGGCCGTCTCGACCTGTTTTGGCCAGCCTTTGTGTTCTGGGACCCCTGGGAAGCTTTCCTTTCTTTATTCGGACGTCGTTTGATGCCGATAAACGCCCGTTAAAGCTTTATCTTCATATAGGAAGTCTTCTTGGCCTTTATTGAGATGTCAGGCGAGCTTTGTCTTTGTTGTAGGAAGTCTCTTTAGCCTTTATTGAGAGACCGGGAAAAATTAGGGGTCTACACCCCTTTTTACGCTACTTTCTATTTGGGTGTCGATGTTCACCTTTTTCTCATCATCCCCTTCCCCTAAATTGACAATTTCTATCTCTTCTTGATACGGTTGTATGATGCGTGCTTCTTTTTCCAGCATTCTTTGCATGTTTGGAGAAATGGTCTCCTGCTCACTGTCGGACTCGACCCATTCGCTTTCAGTTTCCGGGGTCCACAGAGATTCATCAATCACAGACATGATGTGTTTTAGGTTCTGTTTTAGTCATAGATTTTATTATTCAATTATCTTTGAAAGAATAATAAATAAAAGAGGGAAAAGAATGACTATGATAGAATGCCTCGTGTATTAAAGAAAATGAAAATGTATGTACAAGCCCTTTTAATCAAAATTCCTGCGGCCACGGGCGGGGACCGCAGGAGATATAGAGAAAAAACAGACACCCTAGGGCTGATCCTCCCAGTCCTCCCTTTCTGCTACTCTGGCTTCGACAGAGGTTTGGCGTCGACATCGGAAGCAGAGGCATCGAAAGTTATCCACCCGGCGTCGATCAATTCTTGAACCCGATACTTAAGGGTCAAGCAATTTTCTGTAGAGTGCCCGGGTGAACCCGAGTGGTAGTCACATTTCTCATTCGGCTTATACCACTCGGGGTAGGGAGGTTCTAACTGCTTCTTGGGATGAACGCAGGTTAGGAGTTTGGCCTCCAACAGCTGAGGTAGCAGCTTTCCATAGGAAGTGGAGATTGGAGTGAACTTCCTCTCTTTCTTGCGAGGCTGCCTGGCCGTTTGTGGGGCAGAAGAAGGAGTGGCAAAGTTGATTGCATGCACAGATTCATCCTTCGTCTTGCCAGCAGGCTTCCTGAATGAGACACCAGCTTGGGAAGACTGTGCTATCTTCCCGCTCCTCAGTCCCTGCTCCACTTTTTCACCCACAGTGACTATGTCCGAAAAAAGGTTGGAGGTACTGGCTATTGCCTTGTCGTAGTACGCTCCAGTCAGTGAATCTATGAACATAGCCACTGTCTCCTTATCCGTCAAAGGAGGCTCTATTTGGGCGGCCATTTCCCTTCATCTTTGGGCGTATGCTTTGAAAGGTTCGTCGCTCCTTTTGCTCAGAGTCCTGAGATCTGACCTATCAGGGGTCAGATCAATGTTGTATCGGTAGCGACAAAGAAAAGCGTCAGCCAATTGTTTCCAGCTCTGGACCTGCCCTCTCTCCCGCTGCATATACCAATTGAGAGCTGTGTCCGCCAGACTCTCCTGGAAGCAATGGATCAGGAGTTTCTCATTCTCAGCATGGGCGGCCATCTTACGACAATACATCGTACGATGGTTCTTTGGGCAGGTCATCCCGGCATACTTGGGGAAGTCCGAGATTTTGAATTTGGGAGGGAAATGGATGTTCTTCACCAGGCACATGTCCGCCACCTCCTTGACGTCGAAGTTGTTCCCCTCCACCGCCTTCAGCCTCTCCTCTAAGGTGGAGATTTGTTGTTTGGACACCTCCGGGGTGAGGATGCGTGCAGTCTTAACATCCTTATCATCGTAGAAGTATTCCTCTTCCTCCTCTTCATGGTGAGGGATGTGTTCAGCTTGGGCTTCGCCCTTACTCTGACTCTGGCGTACGACCTCCATCAGTTGGGCCACCTGCTCGCGGAGGGTATTGACCTCTGCAGTGAGCTTTCGGTTTTGCTCTTCTAAGTTTTCCATTGTTCTGGCCTTTTGTGCACGAGTTTGAATGGGGAGAGGACCAACCACTTTCTAGAATGCCCGAAAGAACTTTATTAATGCATGTTGAGTGTTTGAACTAACATGGATATGTTCATGTATGAGAAATTCAGTTTAAATGATGCTGAATGCGTTCTCACTTTTTATTTTCTCTCTTGGTTTTTCTTTACTCATGATATGATGTAATATGAATGATTTGACTTTGTCAGAAGTTGATTTATTTACTCTGTAGTATTGACTTGGATTTTCATTTTTTATTTTTATTATTTTTATAGCCTCTTATCTCTTCTGTCAGAACTGCGTGGCTACTTAGCTTACAAAGAACCTGAAACCAGGCTAGCTAAAAGGCAGACTGTCCGAGATAAAAAATGGCTTTATGCGAAAGAATATTTAGCGTCCCTTATCTCTTCTGTCAGAACTGCATGGTTACTTAACTTACAAAGAACCTGAAACCAGGCTAGCTAAAAGGCAGACTGTCCGAGATAAGGGTGTTTATTGTGAAAATATTTTTTGTGATTTTTGTTTCTGTTGTTTGGTTATGCTATGCAACAAACAAATGCAACAAACATATGCACACGCAATTCGATCATCCACGAACAGGCGAGAAGTCGTTTTTAATCACGAGGTAGGGTTCTCCTACAGAAAAGTGATTTGGCGAAGGTATGTTCTAACTGTTCTCACCAAGGCTAAGGCCCCCAAGGTGCCCCCATTATAGGGTCCCCACTCTCCAGTCTTCCGACCATGCTTAGCACTAAGGCCATAGTCAGTCTTTGTGCCAAAAGAGGAAGATTATCACCTTGAGTGGTGGTTTTCGATCACACCGGTGGGCACAAGGCCATCACTACAACGAACCGTACCTGCCACCCACTCCCTATGGATTTCTCACTTGCCCTCGAGTATAGAGGGAACCATTGTGTGCAAGGGTTTGTGTACAGTTTGTATTTCAAACAATTGTGTAAGTATAAACAGACAACAGTTATTAAAGCCAAGCAATAAAACATATTATAATACAAGGTAGGGTAAAAGCGTGATTTTCTAGGTTTATTTATTTTTAAGTTGGCCCATCACTAAATGGGATCAACTCTCTAGGCTTCCCCAGTGGAGTCGCATCTGTCGCCGTCGTCAAAACGAGGCGGTCGGAGCGACGCGATGGTTTCCGACTTTCCATTTTTCCCATTTTTTTTATTGGTGGTTACAACGCCTTTAGGTTGTCCGATAACCAGGCTGAACCTAGGGGCGAGGTTTTCGAAAGGGTTCTCTTGGATTGTCCGATAACCAGACTAACCCAACAACTAGTTTTGAAGGGTTCTCTGGAGTCGCCACCGATGTTTTTACCTGAAACATCGAAAAAGGAGTTTAAAAGGCGTTGGTTTTCGAAAAACCAACTTTGGTCGTTAAAACCAGAGTTGGGTAAGGGAGTTAGTTACGTGTAAAGGAAGTGTTAGTTCCTTTACGACGCCCCTTTCGGGTTCCCTATGATAGGCCAGCTATTTAAATGATTAAACCGGAAAAATACGCTTTTACCCTTTATTTGCGGAATTTAAAATTACGACTACATGTCCCTAGTATCTATTGCATAATTTAAATAAAAGCAGTAAAAGATAGAGGGAGAAAGTAGAAACCTCCGGAGCAAGCTTTCTATTAATCTTTTGGAAATTAGGGTGCTTTGCGGCAGCCCTTCACTCTACACAGCGTCGGAAACCTCTCGAAACGCTAAAAAACACTCTTAGAAACGCTCAGAAACTCCGGAAATGCTTCGGAGGGATTCTAGAGAGAGAAACTAGTGATGTGACTAGAGAGAGAGTGAGAAAGTTGTGTGAAATGAGGGCAATGGAGGCCCTATTTATAGGAATTTGTGCCTGTCATGTCGAGACGGCGGTCTCGTCTGATAAGGTCGAGACGGCGGTCTCGCCAGTCG
Organism: Sphenostylis stenocarpa; assembly: GCA_963425845.1. NCBI lineage: Eukaryota > Viridiplantae > Streptophyta > Magnoliopsida > Fabales > Fabaceae > Sphenostylis > Sphenostylis stenocarpa. The sequence goes on along the minus strand of OY731400.1, from coordinate 27,757,518 downwards.
AGACGATGGTCTCGCCTTGCAAGAATGGCGAGCCGGCGGTCTCGCCAAGCGAGACGGCAGTCTCACCATTTACAGGTGGCGAGACGGCCGTCTCGCCAAACGAGACAGCGATCTCGCCACTTGCACAAGGCGAGACGGCCGTCTCGAATCCGAGAAGGCGATCTCGACCCCAAAAGGCTAAAATTCTTATTTTAGTGCCAAAAATCCCTCCTATCCTAGTATAGGGCCTAATAGTCTCTCCTAGTGGCTTCTTAGGCTTCATCCATCTTCGAAAAGGAGGTCTTCTGATCTTTATTGTGAGGCCGGGCAAGATTTGGGGTCTACAATAAATAAAACTATTTTTCGCCAACATTGTGTAAAATAAATCAAAAGAAGCCCATAAAAGCCAAATGCCAAAAAAGAAAGGGCAAAATACCCAGTAGGAAACCCACCAAGGGGGCTACACAAAAATTAGGATCAACCGGCTAAGAAACTCGAACAAAAATAAAGGGTAGCCTAGGCAGGAGTTAGGGATACAAAATAAGGTCCGCTAGGATTCCCAAAATAAGAAAAAGGAACCTGGACAAAAAGATAGGACCTAAACACAGTATCCTAGTCTAAAAACCCAAAGGGCAGTCCAGGGAAGTCAATCAGCCATAGAAAGCGATAGAAATTGGCCAAGACACGACCCCTCAAAATAAAACGTTTGTTTAGACATCAGCTTAAACACTCGGACCAACCTTGGCTAGCCATTCTTACAAAACCCTTTCTAAATAAAAATCAACCGTCTATAACACAAGTCGTTGAATAAATTATCCTCTTCCTTCTCTTCTCTTGACCCTTACTATAACATTCTAATAATTAGTCTGGGAATATGGAGGCATATAATCAACAAGAGGATTGAAATCCCTAGAGAAAGAAATAGTGCACCGACATGGCAAAGTGTGCTCCTCATACCAATAGTTATTCTTTGGTCATATTAAGTCCGGAACGGTACAAACAAGTACATCAAGAAAACCACATCAGAATGGACTCGTCTTCAAAAGACACACCAGTTAATCCTTCTGAAAAATTAACAAAATAGCATTATAGGACATCAAACATGAAAACATTGCATGCATAAATGTTTTTGAACAAAGTCCTATATTTTTCTACAAAAAAAACTTTCGAAAAGCGAGACCACTGTCTCATTTAGCGAGACTGCCATCTCGTTTAGTGATACCGTCGTCTCGCCTTTTACTGAAAGCGAGATTGCCTTCTCGTTTGGCGAGACCACCGTCTCGCCATTTTCCAAAAGCGAGACCGCCTTCTCATTTAGCAAGAAGGTCGTCTCGCCATATTGCAATTGGCGAGACTGCCGTATCGATATTCTACACAGTGGTCCCAAGCTTCGAAAATTCAAGACCGTCGTCCCAAATCCTTGACAGCAGTCCCGACCAAAATAAAATTTTCTATATAATGGGGGATTGGGGGTCAGTTCAAAGCACTCCACTCTTGCATCCTCATATACATTCTCATACATTTTTTAGTGTCTTTGCTAAAATGCATCAAGGAGAGTCCTCCAAATTTCGGAAGAGAGGTCGGGGCCCTGGTCCTAGCGCACCCTCGGCTCCTCCAAACCCTACCCAGCTCACGCCATAGCACTAGGCCAGGTTGGAGCATATCAGGGGTTACTCTTGGCACCCCATGCTGAGACTGGACTACGACATCCTGGCCAAGTTTGGTTGTGAAGACGATGTGCGGGGATATATCCAAAATATTGGGTGGGACTTCCTTCTTCAAGCTCCCCCGACCCGCATCTACCAGCAATCCGTGATGGAGTTCCTCGCCTCCATCATGATGATAGACATGCCCACGATGTTCCCAGGTATCCCTCCGGTGAGGATGGTGTCGTATTATATGAAAGGGACCTATCAGACGATGACTTTAGACGAATTCAACGTTGCCATCAGCTTCATACAGCCCGTAGACACCCTGATGCCAGAATATTAAGGAGCCATCTGTGAGCGGTCAGCTACCCTCACAACCGGTGAGATATGGGAGGATCTCACTGGTTCTCAGATTTTACTAGCCCTGATGAAAGGGTCGGCACTCAGCCGTCCCCTTCGCATCTGCCATAAGCTGCTGGCGGGGACTATTCACACGCAGAAGGAAAGTCAGGGGAAGATCACCCAACCTGATCTCTTCGCGATGTACTGCATGCTTCATGGAGCTTTGAAGGACTTCAGGAGCCGCCCCATCGGAGCCATCCTCATGGGTCCTCTCATACCCCCGTTGGCCGAGAGATTGGGGTGCCCCCGGTGGGGAGGACATACCCTCCATCCTTCGACCTGAGTACATCAGCGGGTCCATGCTCATCAGCATGGGGATGCTCATCAGGCACGGGTCCCAGGTGGTCCTTTACCCTGCGCTCGCCATGACCCTAGACATCCAGGATTTGGAGGCAGCGCAGAAGATCCCGATGCTCCTAGAGGCTGAGAGATGGGGGTGCCCCAATGGGGAGGACATACCCTCCATCCTTCGACCTGAGTACATCAGCGGATCCATGCTCGTCAGCATGGGGATGCTTATCAGGCATGGGTCCCAGGTGGTCCTTCACCCTGCGCTCGCCATGACCCTAGACATCCAGGATTTGGTGGCAGCGCAGGAGATCCTTATGCCCCCAGAGTTCGAGCAACAGTAGCAGTAGCAGTACGGGGATGACTTTTTGGGCATGCACCATCACATGCACGACATCCGCCAGTAGTTGGACCAGATGTCCCTAAGGCAAGACATCTTCGAGACGCGGTTAGAGGCCTTCAGCCAGACACAGGAAGGGATGAGACAGGACCTGGGCATGATCACCCAGCATTAGCTCGACATGATTCAGAGCCAGGAGGAATTCCAAAGGCATATGTTCCGGCAATTCCCCCCTCCTGGGTCGTCTCCAGGCTCGCAGTCAAGTCCGTCGCCGTCTTAGGGATATAATTGTATTAACATGATCATTGTATAGATTTTATCATATATGAATAAATTTTTTGGTAAATTTTTTTTGTCTTTACTCTTTTTTTCAAAAAAGTCAGCGTAACAAAAGAAACTAAAAAGTAAAAAGACTTACGCGTAATCCGAAAAATCCAAAATCTAAATCACGAGAAAAAATATAAACCGCGGAAAAAGACGAGAATAAATCCAAAACATCAGCCACTATCTTCCCAACAAAAAGGAAAAGGCAAACCAACAAAAATGCCCACATACTCAAGGGTGTCACCCAGAAATCCCCGACAACTAGCAAAGTTGGATGACCACTACCAAAAGACCAAAACAAAAAATCTCCAACATTCAACAAGTTGGATGGCTATCAAGAAAAGCCAAAACTCAAAGAATCCCCGGCACACCGGAAGACTCTACCAAAAGCATTTACCAAAGCAAACATCACTCATCATCAACTAGCACATGAGCTAGAGCTGTAAGCCACCACCACCACTTCGGGACAAGGAAAGTCTCGAAGACGAAGACCTACACACAGGCAAAACCATTGCGCATGAGCCAGAGCAGTAAGTCGCAACCTGTCCTACAAAGTGGACTTAAACACCAGATGGGGGTGTATACTCATCGGGCCTTACAAAAGGGGGCTTACTAAACAGGGGTTCATACTCATCGAATACTAGATAGGGGTGTGTACTCATCGGGCCTTACAAAAGGGGGCTTACCAGATGGGGGTTCATACTCGTCAAACACTAGATGGGGGTGCGTACTCATCAAGCCTTACAAAAGGGGGCTCAAACCGGATGGGGGTTCGTACTCATCAACCGAAGGGGTCAGCTACCGCATTGAAGGAGCATCCCGGAGGAACATATTTATCGTCTAGTAGGTCGGCTACCACAACCAGGAAAGCAACCGAAGGACAACCGGGCAAGAAGGTTAACTCCTTCACCCTCCAGCCGATCTTTTTGGTATATTGAGCTAACAGTCGGCTAGTCAGGTGAAGAGGGGGCAGCTATAGACCGCAAATCTTATACAACCTCAAAATAAAGAGAAGAAGAGTCCCGTTCGAAGATGGGCAAGGCCTAGAGGGTCCCTAGGATAGATTAATAGGCCCCATTTTAGAATAGGAAGGTTTTTTTGTATGGGAAAAATAAGAAATTTCACCTAAAGGGCCGAGATCGTTGTCTCGCTTGGCGAGACCGCCGTCTCGCCATCAGTGAAGGTCGAGACCGCCGTCTTGTTTGGCAATACCGTTGTCTCGACAATCGCCAATGGCGAGACCGCCTTCTCATTTGGAGAGACGACCTTCTCGCGAATCGCCAATGGCGAGACCACCTTCTCATTTGGCAAGACGGCCTTCTCGCCATTTGCCAAGGGCGAGACCGTCGTCCCGTTTGGCGAGATGGCAGTCCCAACCTTGTCTGGCGAGATGGCAGTCCCAACCTTGTCAGGCGAGACGACGATCCCGACCTGACAGGTGCGAATTTCTATAAAAGGGGGGGCACGACCTCACCCTTCACACAACACTCTCCAACTTTCCCTTCTGCAACTTCTCTAAATTCTTCTCCTAGGATCCCTCCGAAGCATTTCCAGAGTTTCTTAGTACTCTTAGAGAGTGTTTTGTAGCGTTGCGAGGAAGAGCGACCAACATTGTAGAGTGGAGGATTGCCAAAAAGCATCCTTTACCAAAAATATTAAATACAAAAAGCTTGCTTCGAAGGTTTCTATACTTTCTCTCTTCTTTTATCGTTTTTTTTATCGCATCTATTTGTGCATTAGTTGTTAGGGGCATGCAGTCATTATTTTAAATTTCACAAATAAATAAGGGTAAAAGTGTAATTTTAGAGTTTTTGTTTATAAAATAAACGGTCCATCATAGGGAACCCGAAAGGGGCGTCGTAGGGAAGCTAATACCTTCCCTACACGTAACTAACTCCCTTACTCAACTCTGATTATAATGGCCAAAGTTGGTTTTTCTAAAACCAACACCTTCTTTTTCTTCCTTTTCCAATGTTTCTGGATAAAACATTGGTGGCGACTCCAGAACCCTTTCGAAAACCTTGCCTTTAGGTCCAGCCCGATTATCAGACAACCTAAAGGCGTTGTAACATCACTTTAAAAAACACGAGTTGAAGTCAAAACCATCGCGTCACTCCGACCGCCTCTTTTGACGGCTACGACAAGTTGAAAAAAGCATAAAGGTTTTCATGGATGATTTTTTTGTATTTGGATCCTCATTTGATGATTGTTTGCAAAATCTTGACACTGTACTGAAGCGATGTGTTTAAACAAACCTGGTACTGAATTGGGAAAAATGCCATTTTATGGTTACTGAAGGTATTGTATTAGGTCACAAAATCTCAGCACAAGGAATTCAAGTTGATCCAGCTAAGGTTGATGTTATTGCCAAGCTTCCTCCACCAGTGAATGTTAAAGGCATAAGAAGCTTCTTAGGGCATGCAGGTTTTTACCGAAGATTTATCAAAGACTTCTCAAAGATTGCCAAACCACTCAGCGACTTGTTCAATAAGGATATCTCTTTCAATTTTAATGTTGAATGCTTGCACACTTTTAAACTGTTAAAACAAATATTGATTTCAGCTCCTGTAATAATTGCTCCTAATTGGAAATTAGATTTTGAATTAATGTGTGATGCAAGTCATTATGTCATGGGAACAGTTTTAGGCCAAAGAAAGTATAAAGTTTTTCATGTTATACATTATGCTAGCAAAGTCCTTAATGAAGCTCAGATTAATTATGCAACAACTGAAAAGGAATTGCTAGCTATAGTATATGCATTGGAGAAATTTAGAGCATATTTGATTGGTTCATCTGTTACTATTTATACTGACCATGCAGCAATCAAATATCTGTTAACCAAATCTGATTCTAAACCCATGTCGTCGCCGTCAAAATGAGGCGGTCGGAGCGACGCGATGGTTTCCGACTTTCCATTATTTGCGTTTTTATTGGTGTGGTTACAACACCTTTAGTTTGTCCGATAACCGGGCTGAACCTAGGGGCAACGTTTTCGAAAGGGTGCTCTTGGATTGTCCGATAACCGGGCTAACCCAAGAGCTAGTTTTGAAGGGTTCTCTGGAGTCGCCACCGATGTTTTTACTGGAAACATCGGAAAAGGGGTTAAAAGGCATTGGTTTTCGACAAACCAACTTTGGTCATTAGAACCAGAGTTGGGTAAGGGAGTTAGTTACGTGTAAAGGAAGTGTTAGTTCCTTTACGACGCCCCTTTCAGGTTCCCTATGATAGGCCAGCTATTTAAATGATTAAACCGGAAAAATACGCTTTTACCCTTTTATTTTTGCGGAATTTAAACTATGACTACATGGCCCTAATGTCTATTGCGTAATTTAAAAATAAAGCGGTAAAAGATAGAGGGAGAAAGTAGAAACCTCCAGAGCAAGCTTTCTATTAATTCTTTCTGAAAATAGGGTGCTTTGCGGCAACCCTTCACTTTACACAGCGTCGGAAACCTCTCGAAATGCTAAAAAAAACTCTTAGAAACGCTTAGAAACTCTGGAAATTCTTCGGAGGGGTTCTAGAGAGAGAATATGGTGATGTGACTAGAGAGAGAATGAGAGAACTGTGTGGAATGAGGGGATTGGAGGCCCTATTTATAGGGATTCGCGCATATAGGGTCGAGACGGGCCGTCTCGTCTGACAAGGTCGAGACGGCCATCTCGCCTTGCAGGAATGGCGAGACGGCTGTCTCGCCACTTGTGCAAGGCGAGATGGCGATCTGGAATCCGAGACGACGGTCTCGACCCTAAAAGGCGAAAATCCTTATTTTTGTGCCGAAAATCCCTCCTATCCTAGTATAGGGCCTAATAGTCTCTCCTAGTGGCTTCTTAGGCTTCATCCATCTTCGAATAGAAGGTCTTCTGGTCTTTATTATGAGGCCGGGCGAGATTTGGGGTCTATAGCTGCCCCCCCTTTACCTAACTAGTCGGTTGTTGGCCTGTTGTGCCAGACAAATCGACAGGAAGGTAAAGGAGTTGACCCTCTTGCCCGGTCACCCTTCAGATGTCCTGTCTTGCGGCGGTTGATCTTATGGGGAAAAGTTGTGTTGTGCACCTCCAGGATACTCCTTCTGACGGTAGCTAATCCTTCGGTTGATGGGTATAAACCCCCCATCAGGCTGGTAGTTGCAGTCCGCTGTGTGTTGGACTGGATGAGGATGAACCCCCCATCAGACTGGTAATTGCAGTCCGATGTGTGTTGGAATGGATGAGTATGAACCCCCCATCAGGCTGGTAATTGCGACTTACTGATCTGGCTCGAGCGTAGATCAGGCGCACTTGCGTGCGCGGGTTGATAGGTATGAACCCCCTATCAGGCTGGTACAGTCCACTGCGTAGGACTGGTGGTGGCGGCGGCTTACTGCTCGGGTGGCTCATGCGCCTGGTGTTGAAGCATACTTTCTTTGTTTTTGTTTGTCTTCTCTGAGATTTGGTCGTCTGGTCTGCACCGGGGATTTTCTTGGTGTTCATCCAGCTTGTTGATTGCTGGGGATTATTTGCTTTTGATCTTTTGGTGGTGATTACCCGACTCTTGCTGGATGGTCGGGCAATCTTTGTTTGTTGCTCGACTCTTTGCTTGGTTGTCGAAAATTATTGGTCAAGGTGGTTGACTTGTCTTAATCCTGCCTTTTTTTCGCGGTTTTATCTCTTTTTTCTCACGATTTCGGATTTCGGCTTTTTTTTCTTGAGCGTATGTCTTTTTACTCTTAGTTTTTTTTTGTTACGCTAACTTTTGGAAGAGATAGCAAAAAGATGCATGGAATAAAATTTTATTTATAAAAAGTTTTTATTACAGCAACCTTATTCTATGAGCACTATCCCTGTGGACTATCATCTAGAGACGATCCGTAGGAAGGGAATTGCTGGTACATGTGTCTCCGGTACTCTGCTTGGTCCCGGATCTCGTCGCGGTACTCTTGCTAGAATGTTGCCTAGTCTTGCCGCATTCCTTCTTGGTACTGGTAGATTGTCTCCAATCTTGTATCAAAGGCTTCCTTCCTTAGGGACATCTGCTCTTGCCGCACCGACATCTGATCGAATTGCTAGCGGAGATCGTTTATGTTGCAGTTCAAGCCAGCAAAGTCGCCCGTGTACTGCTGCTGTTGCTGATGCTGATGATGTTGTTGCTGTTGTTGTTGGAAGTCGGGAGGTGTGGGGAGAGCGTGCATCGCCACGATGTCCTGGAGGTCCAAGGCGAAATCTAGCGATGGGTGGAGGACCAGCTGGGTTCCGCGGTGCATCAGCATCCCCATGCTGACCAGGATCAACCGGTTGATGGATTCGGGCCGTAAGTTGGAGGCCAGTTCTTCCCAGCCACCCCACCCCCATTTCTCTGCCAGGGGAGTGATAAGAGGAGCCATGATGACGGCTCCTACTGGTCTGCTCCCGAAGTCCTTAAGGACCCTTAGGAAAAAGTAGTCAGGGTTACAGCGGTGCCTCTGGCTCATACAGTAGAGAGCAAAAAGATCAGGGAGGGTTACCTTACCCTGACTCTCCTTCCTCTCGTGGATGGTCCCCGCCAGACGCTTGTGGCAAATGCGGAGGGCTGGGGGGAGCGCTGAGCCCTTCATCAGTGTGGGCAGCGTGGGCGACCTGGTGAGCTCCTCCCACATTTCGCCGGCGGTGAGGTTGGTAGGGCGCGAGAAGATGGCCTCCCGGTACTCCCGGGTTAGTACGTCCTCGGGTCGGACGAACCCAATGCTCACATTGAATTCGTCGAGGGTGGTGGTCCGGTACGTCCCACCCATAAAGTATGTCACCATCTTCGTTGGTGACAGGCCCGGGACCATGGCAGGGGTCTCGGCGTAAGAGATGGAGGCCAAGAACTCCAGTACCGCTAGAGGGTACACATGGGTGGGTGGTGCCTGCAGTAGGAAATCCCATCCAACGCTGTCGATGTGGGCCCGAACGTCGTCCTCCCACCCGAACTCGTCGAGGATGCCGAAGTCCAATTTGAGCATGGGGTGCCATGTGTACCCCCGGATATGCTCTAGACGAGCCTGGTGCGGCGGAGAAAGCTGAGTGAGGTCCTGGGGGACCGGTGCTGAGGAACTGCTAGGGCCAGCAGCTCCTCTCCTCTTCCTAGATGAACTTCCACGGTACATATTGATCAGTGTAGACCCCAAATCTTGCCCGGCCTCCAAATAAAGACCAGAAGACCTCCTATTTGAAGATGGACAAAGCCTAACAAGCCACTATGAGAGACTATTAGGCCCCATATTAGGATAGGAAGGTTTTTCTGCACAAAAAATAAGTTTTCTCGCCTTTTCGGGACGAGACTGCCTTCTCGCCTCACGCGAATGCTGAGACCGCCGTCTCACCAAATGAGACGGCGGTCTCGCCACCTGCGAAAGACGAGATGGCGGTCTTGCCACTTTGGCAGGACGAGACGGTGGTGTCGTTTGGCGAGACGGCGGTCTCGCCACTTTGGCACGACGAGACGACGGTCTCATTTGGCGAGACGGCGGTCTCGACCCTGTCAGACGAGAACGGCGGTCTCGCCATTGCCAGGCGCGAAAACCTATAAATAGGGGCCTCCCCCCCTCATTTCCACACACCACAAGCTTCTAGCTCTCCCTTCTCTCTAAAACTTCTCTCTAGAATCCCTCCGACGCATTTCCGACCCAGGATATACTGTTGGCATCCTTTTGTTCCAACTCGTCCCTCCACTATGAAGTTAAGCGCTGTTGGAGAGGGATTTTGGAGAAGCTCCTCAAAGGGTCGGGGAAGATCCCCATGTGACTAGAGGCATAGAAATGTGTAATGCCCCACACAAAAAGTAGTGAGGAGCAGCAACGAAGTCTTTTTCCTTGCTTCTGGTGGCAAAATTCCACCGAGAGCAAGGTGTCAGCAAGAATTGCAGGCAAGGGACTCTTCGAGTTCACGTCCCAGGCGAAGAAGGCGTCCATAGCGGCTTGATCCACTGTGTCGAGGTGGAAAGGAAACAAGATAGTTCCAAATATGATTAATGCCAGGGTTTTGTTGAAGGCGACCCATTCTGTCTTTTCAGCTAGGTCAGACAGATGGTCTTCTAACATTGAGACTTTCCAACCCTGGATGTTCTCTTTTCCTATCAGGGTAGTCTGCCGGAAAGGCAGTTGAATGATGGCAGCAACTTCTGCCGCAAGAGTATACGCCACATGGCGGATATGGACCCCAGCTGATTTGGGCCATTTTAACATGATTTCGTACTCCTCTAAGGTGGGCACCATGTCAAACTGCAGAAATTCGAAGCATCGCAGACTAGAGTTCCAAAAGTGAACTAATACCCTGACGTAAACTGGGTCGACACAGATTTTCAGCAGGTCGAGAATCCGTCCATAGGATTTCTCAAAGTCGGAGCGGACCTTGGGTGTCATTATCGCGCAAAGTCGTTCCAATTTCTCAGTATGGTATCGGGGAATATCCACCTTCTTCAATTGTCTACTAGTCCCCTCCATTTTCTAAAACCAAAATGTATGTTTTATGAAAATGATGCTTATTTGAATGAATGTGAGTGTTTATTTTCTGTTTATCATGTTTTGTATGATGTTTGCGTATTTTTTGAAAAATAAACTACCTATATGAATGAGTGTAATATTTTTTAACAAGGTCCCATTTATTGTTTTTGAAAACGATTTTTTTTATTGATTTTTTGTTTGATCCTTATTTATTTTTATTTTATAGCCTTTGTAGACCCCTAATTTTGCCCGGCCTCTCAATAAAGGCAAAAGAAACTTCCTACATGAAGATAAAGCTCGCCCGACATCTCAATAAAGGCTAAGAAGACTTCCTATATGAAGATAAAGCTTCAAAGGACGTCTATCGACATCAATCGATGTTCGAATAAAGAAAGGAAAGCTTCCCGGGGGTCCCAGAACGCAAAATCTGGCCAGAGCAGTCGAGATGGTCGTCCCAGAAGTTGGGACGACCGTCCTAGATAGCCTAGACGGCCGTCCCAAAGTTCAGACGGCCGTCCCACCTTGTTTTGATGCTTGGGACGGCCGTCCCAAAGTCCAGATGGCCGTCCCAACTTCCCCAGATGGCCATCCCTGTTTTCCAAGCTCCAGACGGCCGTCCCAAAGCGCCAGGCTGCGAAAACTATAAATAGGAGGCTCATTTGCCACTTTTTCACACTCCAGACACTTGTCTTCTCTCCCTACTTCGAATGAACTCTCCGATTGCCTTAAAAAGGTAACAATCGGTTAAGGAATTGTATTCCAGCATTCGATTCTTCTTTAAAATTTAGTCGAGTCGATATTGTATTCTGGGAGGAGAGTCTTTGTAGAGCGGGGGATTGCCACAACGCATCCTCACAGTTAAAGATTTGTAATACAAAGCTTGCTACGGAGGTTCTTTTTAATTCTCTTCTCCTTTATTGCTTTATTTATTGCTTTATGTATGCAATATAAAATAAAATCATGTAGATAGCTATTTTTTAATATTATGCAATAAAATAGGGTAATAGCGTAATTTCTCATAATCTTCACTTAATGAATGAATCCGTCATAGGGAACCCGAAAGGGGCGTTGTGGGGTGCTAATACCTTCCCCACACGTAACTAACTCCCTTACCCAACTCTGGTTATAATGGCCAAGTTTGGTTTTTATTAAAATCAATGCCTTTTTATCCTTTTCCAATGTTTACGGTCAAAACAATGGTGGCGACTCCATAAGAACCCCTTTTTCGGAAACCTTGCTTTTATTAGAGGATAGTTCAGTTGTTGAGCACCTCGGAAGCAATGAACAAATTTTAACATAAAACGCGAGTCTAAACCATCTTTTCGCGACTGCTCGCATAAACGTTCGAGATGTCCCTGGACGTCAGAATGGACGGCGGCGACAGATGGCGACTCCACTGGGGAAGCTAGAGAGTTGATCCCATTTAGTGACGGATAAAATTCTAACTAAGTGAAGATTTGAAATTACGCCTTTATCCTCTTCTGTATGTTTTATTGTATGGCTTTAATAATTACTATATGATTATTTTCTGCAAATTGTCTGAAATATAAATTGCACACAAAAACCCTTGCACACAACAGTCCCTCTATACCCGGGGGCAAGAGTGAATACCTATAGGGAGTGGGTGGCAGATACGACCGGCTTGTTGGCACACGGGGCTACAACCATTGTCGGAAACCACTAACTCAAGGTGATAACTCTCTTCTTTTGGTCCAAGGATGTCGACACGGAGTTCTGGGCATGACCCAAGGACTGAGAGATTGAGAGGTCCCTATAATGGGGGCACCTTGGGGACCTTTGGCCTTGGTGAGAACAGTTTAGAACCACCTAAACCAAGCACGTTTCTGCAGGAAAACCCCACCTCGTAATAGCGTGGCTCTGCTCATGGATGAATGAATTGTGTGTGCATTCGTTTGCTGCATTTGTATTGATGCATTAACATAGGGTAATCATATAACAAACAAAATAGTGAAAAACCCTAAAAAACCATAAAAGTGATAAGATGAACCAACTGGGTCATAAAAAATATAAAAAACAATTTAAAGCCATAAAAATGCCTTTTTATAATAAAAATATTCTTGATAAAAGTCTTATGATTCATGCAACATATGTTCATAAAAATAATAAGAGAAGAAAATAGGACTCTCTTCATCAAAATCCATAAACATTCATATAGATAGTTTTCTTTTCAAGAAAAAACCAAGCACTATCATGTATCATACTAGGGATAAAACATGATAATACTTAGAAAAACAAACACTTACATGCATGCATTTACAAGGACTCATCCTCATATCATGCATTTTCATTTCTTTTAGATAATGGAGGGATCCAGTAATAGATAGTTAAAGAAAGTGGAAATCCTTCTATGCCGTGTAGAGAAGTTAAAGCAGTTGTGTACATATATGCCGCCGGAGGTCAGTGCTAATTTTGAGAAATCTTATGGAATGATTCTTGACCTCCTGAAAGTCAGCATCGATCCTATCTTTGTTAGAGCATTGGTCCACTTCTGGAATCCCAATCTACACTACTTTGAGTTTTCGCAGTTCGATTTAGTACCAACCTTAGAATAATATGAACTCATGGTTAGATGGCCTCAGTCAGTCGGGGTCTATATCTTCTCAAGAGTGTATGTGGCCGTGAGTAAGGTTGCTACTATTATACGATTGCCTCCTCATCAATCCATCCTAGAGGGAAAAGGGAACATCCGAGGTTGGAAAATGTCAATAATAGAAGACCACTTAATTTCTTTGGCTGAAAAGAAAGATTGGTCTACCTTCAACAAAACTCTAGCATTGGCAATGTTCGGAATCATATTATTCCCATTTCATGTGAACGTTGTGGATCATGCTGCAATAGATGCATTCTTTGCCTGGGATGTATACTCTAAGAGTCCTATACCTGCAATTCTTGCTGATACCCTGCTTTCAGTAGATTTTTGCCAACAGAAACAGGGGAAAACACTTAGATGTTGCACTTCATTACTATATGTATGGGGCGTTACTCACTTCTACGCTTCAAGCTACATGGGCATAGTCCTTGATCCTTTAAGAAGTTTTGCAAAAATCCCTCTTCAGCATCATCAAGCTTTAGAATGGAAAACCGAGTTAGAAAATTGGAACATAGAGCATGTATCATGGGTTTGCCCTTGGTTCCGACCCGGTTATATTCTTATACGATGCGGAGATTACCTGAGCATACCACTACTAGGCCTCAGGGGTTGTATAGCTTACTCTCCCAAGATAGCTATGAGACAACTCATGAGAACCCAGACTGTGCCAACCCAAGAACAGCTCAGAGGGTTGAGTCTATGCCATTATTCCCATAGCTTTGAAGAAGTATCTGCTGTCCGAAAAGCATGGGAAAGACCAGTCTATATAGGAGATAAAGAACTCGGAAAGGTTCAGGTATCTACGTCCCATGAATATGAGGAATGGAGGAAAAGTAGAAGGATACCCCAACCATCTGCTACTTTCACGACAACATTAGTCAATGAAGAGCTACAATTGCAGGTCAATGCCTTAAATAAAAGGGTAGAAGTAATGGAAGCTCAATTGAGGGCCTTAGAAGAAAAAGAGCAAGAAGCAACCCTTATAATAGATGGTCTAAAAAGGCAATGTAAAAAGAAGGACCATGAAATAGAGTGCCTTAAGAATGATTGTGCTGACTATCAAGAAGAGACTAAACAAGCATATAAAATTCCGAGGCTTGAACAAGACAGTCTATTCCGGGACATGAATGACGAAATAGCACATCTTGAGAGTGCGCTTGCAGAACAGGCAAAAACGATCAAGTTAATACAGGATGACCTAGCAGAAACTCGATCGGAAGCACAAAAGTGGTGGGAAACCGCTGAAAGATACAGAGAAAACTTGGATGAGCTACATGATAAAGAAAGAGATGGATTAACTCAGTATGGTCAATTACTTCGTGAAAGAGACTAAATAATAGAGAAGTCTGACCAACAGCAAGCCTTGATCGTTCATCAGGGAGAAAAAATAAAAGAGGCTCGTCGATATAGTGAAGATATGAGCCAGGTGGTACATGAGCAAACTAAGATGCTCAAAAACCATATGAGAATAGCTGAAGATGAATTACGAAGAAAGCCTAATTTACCTATAGGATTCTTCAAGCTTCTCCGCTTTTGTCAACACTTGCTTCAAAGCATTGTATAGAAGGATAAACACTTTCTAGTTGAAATAAAAAGGATTTTCCTTAAACTGTCTATTGCATTCATAAGTTGCATACATTCATACATCCCTCCTCATTTTAATAATAAAGATAATAAAAAAAAGGATTAATTGATGTGCTTTCCACAAATCAGAGTAAATGGAAAAGAAGCCTTTCGTCATCAAAATCTCTACAACGATCGATAGACCCAAAGATGATAACAAACAAGCACCGTTGATCATTCCAATCGATAAAAGGGAAGAGGCAATAACGCCTTTACGTTTATTCATGCCTCGTCCTTTCCCTTATTCATCAAATAAAGTTGTACCTTGGAGATACTCAGAAGAATCGCCAGTCAATCAAGATATCTCCAACATAGCCGGTATTGGGGGCATGACTAGAAGCGGAAGAATATACTCCCCCAAGGAATTACAAGATAATATTCCCATAGATAAGGCAAAAAATAAGGCCGAAGAGGAAATATAATCCAAAGAGGAGACATATCAGTTACTCTAGTACATAAGACAAAGTGAGTACTCCATCATCGATCAACTCAATCGTACTCCTGCAAAGATAATCTTGTTATCACTTATAATGAGTTCGGAGCCGCATCGAAACGCACTGTTAAAGGTTTTGAATGAATCATTCATTCCGCATGCAATATCACAAGACACGTTTGAAGGAATCATTGGTAATATTACAGCCAATAATCATTTTACCTTCACAAATGAAGAACTCCCTTTAGAAGGGTCAAATCACAATAAGCCCTTGCATATTTCTGTCAAATGCAAGGAATATCTCATTTCCAAAGTCCTTGTGGATAATGGGTCATCCTTAAACGTCATGCCTAAAGGCACACTTGACAAGATAATGTTGAACATTCAAGGACTTGATGTTGCACTTGATGAACATTAAGATTGTTGATTTTGATGATGATTCAAGAACTCAAAGACTTAGTGTGTTGAAGACTTGTTTTGTATTGTAATAACTCTGTTTTAATTAGATTGAGTTTGTAATATTAGAGTTTAAGATAGTCGGTACATAGTCTGCACCTTAGAAGCTTCAAAAAGCTCAAATTTATCATCCAGGCTCGGCTTTAATCGATTATATAGGGAAATAATCGATTAAAGCAGTGAGAAAAACCATTTTCAGTATAAACTCACTGCTTTAATCGATTAAACATCAAAATAATCGATTATTAGGTCAAATAATCGATTAAAACTCCTTATAATCAATTAAAACAGAAAGGTTTTTGGTTCTGTTGATATTGGCTCTGTTTTAATCGATTATTACTCCATTTAATCGATTATTTCAGTCTGTTTTTGATTTTAAACTTCAAATTAACCCTATTTTCGAAAACCCAATTACCAAGAACCCTAGTTTCGAAATCCCCAATTCCTAAACCCTAATTTCTCTACTTAAACTCTTCTTTGGCACTCAGAAAAGAAGAACAACCTTTTCCATACAAAAGTTAAGTGTTGTGAGTGCTAGAGAACTGTTTGTTGCAAGGAAAAAGGGCTTTTGGAACCTGGTGTGGGCTAGAAGCGATAAGAATCACTAAGTGGAGTTCTTAGTGGATTGTGTGATGTGCCGTCTCTAGGGAAAGCTGTTCATCATCTCTTGTGGATTTCAAGAGAGGTGTTTTCTTATCTTTATCTTTTCAATTGTAATCTGTTTGTAACAACTTGTTTATAGTGACAGCGTTAATCCTCTGTTGAGTGATTAACAACTGGACGTAGGGTCTTTTGATCCGAACCAGTATAAATCTCCTGTGTAAGATTCTCTTCTCTTCTCTATTTACATTTAGACAATTTTTAATCGGTAAAATTTGGGGAAAATTTTGAAAACCTAATTTTTATTAAGAAACCAATTCACCCCCCTCTTGGTTTTTGTCCGACCACACGAACATTCCGCTGCGCGATTCTAACAAGTGGTATCAGAGCTTGCTTTGATAGTCATTCAAATTTTCGAAAATGGCCAGACAAAATCAAACTTTTGCCGAAGGTGCGTCTATCAACAGACCCCCACTTTTTGCGGGTCAAAATTATCCTTTCTAGAAGGTACGTATGCAAATTTTTCTAGAGTCTGTTGATAGAGGCGTTTGGGATGCTATTTTAAACGGTCCATTTGTTCCTAAAACTACTGAGAACGGTGTTGATGTTCTTAAACCTTTTTCAAGATGGACTGCAGAAGAAAATAGGAAAGCCCAATTTGACGTTAGGGCTAGAAATATTATTTCATCTGCTCTAACCCTTGACGAGTTTTATAGAATTTCAGTTTGTAAAAGTGCACAGGAAATGTGGGAAATGCTAAGGGTGACCCCCGAAGGAACTGACGACGTTAAAAGAGCACGTAAAAATTCCTTAATCCAGGAATACGAGATGTTCCGGATGCAACCAGGCGAAACGATATTTGACGTACAAAAGCGTTTCACTCATATCGTGAACCATCTCACCGGACTAGGTAAAATTTTTGACGTTGATGAATTAAATGTTAAAATTTTGAAATCTCTGGATAGGAAATGGCAACCTAAGGTGACGGCCATCTCGGAGTCACAAAATCTTGCCACTATGTCTATGGCGGTTGTCGCTGCCGTAAAAAATGATAGGCGGTCGGAGCGACGCGATGGTTTCGACCCTTTTAGTTTTTCACGTTTTTTATGGGTGGTTACAATGCCTTTAGGTTGTCCGATAACCGGGCTAACCTAGGGGCAAGGTTTTCGAAAGGTCGTCCTTGGGTTGTCCGATAACCGGGCTAACCCAAGGACTAATTTTCAGGGGTTCTGTGGAGTCGCCACCGATGTTTTTACCGGAAACATCGGAAAAGGTGTTTTAAAAGGCGTTGGTTTTCAAAAACCAACTTTGGTCGTTAGAACCAGAGTTGGGTAAGGGAATTAGTTACGTGTAAAGGGAGTATTAGTCCCTTTACGACGCCCCTTTCGGGTTCCCTATGACAGGCTGGCTATTTAAAAATATTTAAACTGGTGAAAATTACGCTTTTGCCCTTTTTATTTTGCGGAATTTAAAATTATGACTACATGGCCCTAATCTATTGCATAATTTAAAATTAAAGCAGTAAAAGATAGAGAGGGAGAATTTAAACCTCCGAAGCAAGCTTTTTATTTTATTTCTTTAAAAGAAATGGGTGCTTTTTGGCAGCCCTTCACTCTACACGACGCTGGAAACTTTTCTAGACGCCGAAAAATGCTCACAAAAGCACTTAGAAGCTCCAGAAATGCGTCGGAGGGATTCTAGAGAGAAGTTTTTAGAGAGAAGGGAGAGCTAAAGCTTGTGGTGTGTGGAAATGAGGGGGGGAGAGCCCCTATTTATAGGTTTTCGCACTGTCAGGTGGCGAGACCGTCGGTCTCGTCTGACAGGGTCGAGACTGCTGTCTCGTCCAACTAGACCGCCGTCTCGACCTGCCAAGCGCGGCGAGACCGCCGTCTGGGGAAACGAGACCGCCGTCTCGCCCTTCGCAGGTGGCGAGAAAACTTATTTTTTTGCGCAGAAACTCCCTCCTATCCTAGTATGGGGGCCTAATAGTATCTCCTAGTGGATTTTTAGGCTTCATCCATCTTCGAAAAGGAGGTCTTCTGGTCTTTATTTGGAGGCCGGGCAAGATTTGGGGTCTACAGCTGCCCCCCCTTTACCTGACTAGTCAACTATTGGTCTGTTGTGCCGGACAGATTGACAGGAAGGTAAAGGAGTTGACCCTCTTGCCCGGTTGCCCTTTAGATGCTCCGTCTTGCGGTGGGTGATCTTCTGGGGAAAACTTCGGTGTTCGTGCACTTCCAGGATACTACTTCTGACGTAGCCAATCCCTTCGGTGGACACGTGGTAAAACCTCAGGATACTCCTTCTGACGGTAGCCGATCCTTCGGTTGATGGGTATGAACCCCCCATCAGGCTGGTAGTTGCAGTCCGTTGTTTGGGACTGGATGGGTATGAACCCCCCATCAGGCTGGTACGGTTCGTTGTGTGGGACCGGATGGGTATGAACCCCCCATCAGGGTGGTAGTGCGACTTACTGATCCGGCTCAAGCGCAGATCAGGCGCAACGTGTGCGCAGGTTGATAGGTATAAACCCCCTATCAGGCTGGTACAGTCCGCTGCGTAGGACTGGTGGTAGTGGCGGCTTACTGCTCGGGTAGCTCATGCGCCGGTCAGACACTCCTTGTGTGCTGTTTGATAGGTTTAAACCCCCTATCAGGCTGGTACAGTCCACTACATAGGACTGGTTGTAGTGGCGGCTTACTGCTCGGGTAGCTCATGCGCCGATGTGAAACCTTGGGATGCTCCTTTGACACGGTAGCTGACCCCTTGGTTGACGAGTACGAACCCTCGTCTGGTTATGTGCCTCTGGATGCCCCTTCTTGCGGTGGCTGATCCTTTGGCTATGGTGGCGACTTACTGCTCTAGCTCATGCGCCAACTCCTTTGGGAGTGATTTCCGTGTTGGTGAATGTGCTTGGACCTGAGTGGTTATCCGGATCGTGCCGGGGATTTTGTCAGTGTTTCATCCAGCTTTGTTGGTTACTGGGGATTCTTTGTTTTTGATTCTTTGGTAGTGGTCATCCGACTTTGCTGGTTGTCGGGAATTTTTTATGGGTGCCTCTTAGGTAGGCAAGAATCCTCTGGGGATTTGTTGATCTTGGTGAGGCCTCTTGAGTAGGCAGATATCCATTGAATTTTTTTTTGATTTTGATGGTGCCTCTGAGCAGGAAGATACTCCATTGAGTTTCTAGTAATGCCTCTGAGTAGGCAGATTCTCCATCGGAAGTGAAGACTTTTGGTTTCATTTGTTTTGCCTTTGACTAGGCTGATGTTCCCTTATGGGGATGCTGGCTCTTGCTTGCCAAGTCTTGCCTATGCATAGGCAAATGACATTCTGAGGATGAATATGAAGTTTTGCCTTTGCAGTAGGCTCACTGGGGATGATCTTTTCTTCTTTTTTATTGATCCACCGGGGAATTGGTTGCCTTCCCGGGGATCTAATTTTGATTTCCCCTTTGAGGGAATGGAGTTTTGACTCCTTGTTGGATGTTGTTGGTATGAGATGGCTTTGCCGATACTCTTGTTTCATTGGGATTTCCAATTCCTTCTTTTTTGTTGATTTTCCCTTTTCTACAGTGACCCACTTAAGGATTTTATTGATTGCCTAAAAGTTAGGATTGATTTCACCTTTTTTCGCGATTTATCTCTTTTTTATCGCGATTTTGAAATCTGGCTTTTTAATGGGGATAATGCGTAAGCCTTTTTACTTTTTAGTCTCTTTTTATTACGCTGGCTTTTTCCCTTCTTTTTTGGGGATCCGCAGGGGATAAAATTTTCTTAGGTGATCCATCAGGGGATTATTAACTTCCATGGGGATCCGATTTTTTTCTGGGATGGAGTCCTGGCTCCTTGATTAATGTTGATGCGAGTTGACCTTGTAAAGCTCTTATTCCAATAGGGGATGCAAGGGTTTTCTTTTCTCTTCTTTTCTCTTCTTTTCTCTCCCCCCTTTTTTTGTTGAGCCCTTAATGGTTTGGACTCTTTTGACTGTTGATGATGATGGGCTCTTGAAGCCTTTATTCTCCATTGGGGAACGTGGAGGAGACTTTGGGTGAGTGTGCTCAATGACTCATGTGGTGGCGATGCTGAGCCATGAGGAGTATTTTTGTTTTGCCTTTGGAGTAGGAAGGGATCCTCTTGGGGATGACTAGGCCTTTCCGTTGGCTTTTCTTTTATGATAATTGTGCCCCCTTTTATTGGGTGATGATTGGAGCTTTGGCTTCTGGAAGCTTCTTTTGACAACTCACTCTTCTTTCTTGAGAGATGTTTGAAGACTTCTTATATGTGCCTTGTTTTCTGGGTAGAAGGATGGTGGTAGCTGGAGCTCTTAATTTTCAGAAGCTCTTATTCTGCTGAGTCACTTGATTGACGACTTGCTCTATTTTCTTCGGGGCATTATTTGGAGACTCGGTCTTGGTGATCCTGTTTTCAATCACAAATACGGAGCTAGTCTCCTTACATGAATTCTTTTTGTTTTTATTTTTTGTCTGAAGTAATTTTTATTTCTTTCATTTTTGACATTGACAAAGTCGTTTTGTGCGATTACTTGTGTGTGGATGCCCTAAATGCAATCTATTCTTTTTTTTATTGATGCATCTGGAAAAGTGACTGACATTCTCCTGCTGGACTTTTTATGATTATGATGAAGGGCCCTTCTCTTTTATTCATTTTTTGGTTTAGCCCTATCTTTTTCCTAGACCTCCCTTTTGGGGTTTTCGGTCTAGCGGGCTGCCTTAATTTTTGCCTAGGACATCTTAGCGGGCTTTTTCCTTTTTTATGAATGCCCTAACTTTTGCCTAGACCGCCCTTTGCGGGTTTTCGATCTAGCGGGCTACCCTATCTTTTGCCTAAGAATCTGCTAGCAGGCATTATTCTTTTTATAGTAATTTTTCTTTCTCTTATTTTTTTTTTAGAGATAGGAGCCTATCATATGCATGCAATGTTTGCGATATGCATCCTATAATACTATTTCAATTAATCTTTCAAAAGGATTAATCAATGTGCTTTTACTTCTGATGAGCTTCTGACGTTATGTGCTTTCGTCGACAAGGGTAGGCTGTACCAATTTTGCCGTCTCGATTTTTTCATGACCGAAGAATGATTGTGTTAATTGTAGAGCGACTTGCCATGTCAGTGTGCCCCTCCCTTTCCTTGGGGATGTCAATCCTCTTATTGATTACTATCTCCACATTTCCCTACTAATTACTAGAATGTCGTAGTGGTAAGGGTCAAGAGAAAAGAAGGAAGAGGATATTTAATTCAAAGGCTTGTGTTTTAGAATTGTTTTATTTTGACAAAAAATGGTTTTTGTAAGCATGGCTAGCCAAGGTTTGTTAGAGTGTTTAGGGTAGTTTAGACAAACGTTTTGTTTATGGAGTGGCGTCTTATTCTATGGCGCTTGCTATGACTGATTGACTTCCCTAGTCTGCCCTTTGGGTTTTTAGCTTAGGATGTTGTGTTTTGTTTCGTCTTAACTTTTGTCTAGGTTTCTTTTTTCTTGCTTTGGAAACCTAGCGGACTTTATTTTGTAACCCTAATTTTTTCCTAGGCTACCCTTTATGGTTGTTCAGGTTTCCTAGCGGGTTTACCCTAACTTTTGCGTAGCCCCCTTTGTGGGTTTCCTACCGGGTACCTTGCCTTCTCTTTTTGGCCTTTAGCTTTTATGGGCTTCTTTTGATTTTTGTTTTCCTTTTGCACAACATTGGCGAAACACGGCTTTACTTATGACGAGGTAAAACTTTATTTTGTGTTTCTAGTCAATCAGTGGTGATGGATTTGACTTTTATTTTGGTCAATGGCGCATTTTGAAAACGTTTGCTTAAACATGGTTATTAATGAGGTTTAGACATGAATAGCAAGAAGAGAAGCAGATAGTAAGAATGACATTCTTTGTAATTAATAGGGAAATATGTGCCCTACAATGCTCGGGGGTCGGGCAAGCCGCGAGGAATAATCTCTAATAGTCATTGGATTTACAAACCCTAAGAATCAGAAGGAGAACACCTAATGACTAAAGTCGCTTTTGACGCTTGAACCCCTCTATTTGGGAAAATCTGATTCAAGGTGCAGAGGGGAGACTTCCCTTTTCTCCGTGCAGCTTGGTGGCTCCCTTATTCCTTGAGAGTTTCTAATGAGCCCTTGGTTTGGGCGATATCCATATCATGTGGGTCACCTTCATATTGTTGGGGAAGTCTTTTCATATTGGCAAAAGATATTTTAATTCAGCTGCATCCATTCAAGGTAGGGCAGACGACTTACTGATCTGAATGTCGTCTCTAGCTCAAACTATGACTAGCTTGTCGCTTACCCTGAGTTTGTCTCGTTGGCGGAGCGTCGTGAATTGCCTCAGCGTCGTGAATCCAAAGTCTCTTCAATTTCCTTTTTGGATTATGTTTTTCTTCGGTCTTATTATTTTTCCTTTATTCTTGGGAACATTGTCTTATAGCTCCTGGGGGTGTAAATTGTTTCACTTCTAATTCTGCCCCCGAATGTTGGCTATGCTGGAGATATCTTCATTGATGGACAATGTTTCTGCGTATCTCAATGGTACAACTTTATTTGGTTCGAGACATAAATAAATGTAACGGTATCCTTGCCCCCTCTTCCTTATTGGCTTGGATATCCAATGGTTGAGGCTTGTTATCCTCCTTAGGCAGATCAACCGTTGGAAAAAACTTGATGACAAAATGTTTGCTCTTCACCCTACTTCGATTCGTGGAAAGCACATCGACTAATCCTTTCTTTTTATGATCTTATTATTAATGCAATTTATGAATGCGATAGACGTTTGAAGATATGATGAAAACAAACAATTTTATTTATTTCATCCACACAGTGTACATTCCTCAATGCAATGTTTCAAAGCACATTTTAAAGGCGGAAAGCCTAAAGGAACCCATAGGTTGGTTAAAATTTGTATGTGTTTCCTTTTTTGACTTCCCGTGTATGGCATGCGAATGCCCTAATCCTCTTTTCATGGTATTGAGGAATGTCCACTTCTTCGACTGTCTATTATGTTATGAGAATGAGGTTTGGTGGATGCATGTATGCAAGTATGCAAGTGTTTGTTTATTATCATGTTTTATGATGTATGATAGTGTTTGGGATTTTATGTTTTTTTTTTTTGTATGCAGATGAGAGCATGAAGAATACCAGCCTCTTTCTAGAATGCAAAATGATTTTTATTGTTTAAAAGGAATGATTTATGAGATGGATATTCCTTAAGACAATGGCTTAGGTATCCTCCTTAAAGCTTATGCTTTGTGGGGTATCATACTCACCTTGGTGTAATGGTTCCTTTCCCATCACGGACGTGACAAAGTATAATGGGGTTACCATCACACCTTAGTACACCTGTCCCTTCCTTGTCGCGAAGGTCACAAATGTGCTCGGGGCCTCTTTTGCCATTGTCTTAGGGATATCTAGTGCTCCTAGAATGAATGTATTTATGCATGCACTAGTACAAACGGGCGGTAGATGTTCAAAGTGGCATAACTTTTGACTGGGATGTCAGATTTGGATGCACAGCATATCAAAACGAAGAGAAAAAGGTGAAGAATCAAGCCAAAAATACTTGCAAGGGATTTGGCCCAATAATTTTCCCAAAAAACGCCTCTAAGACCTATTTTTTAGGGTTTTATTAAAATGATGCGTATGCATACTTTCCTTATGCACTTATTTTTCTCTCTTGGTTTTTCCACTTATGACATGATGTAATATGAATGATACGACTTTGTCAAAATTATGTTTTGATCTTGTTATTATTATTTTATTTATTTTGGACTTATTTTTTTATTTTATTTTATAGCCTTTTATCTCTTCTGTCGGAACTGCGTGGCTACTTAGCTTGCAAAGAACCTGAAACCAGGCTAGCTAAAAGGCAGACTGTCCGAGATAAAATGTAGCTTTATGTGAAAGAAATATTTAGCATCCCTTATCTCTTCTGTCGGAACTGCGTGGCTACTTAGCTTACAAAGAACCTGAAACCAGGGTAGCTAAAAGGCAGACTGTCCGAGATAAGGGTGTTTATTTGCGAAAATATTTTTTTTGTTTTTTATTTTGTTGTTTGTTTATGCTATGCAATAGACAAATGCAACAAACTTATGCACACACAATTCGATCATCCACGAACAGGCGAGAATTCGTTTTTATCACGAGGTAGGGTTTTCCTACAGAAATGTGCATTGGCGAGGGTTGGTTCTAACTGTTCTCACCAGGCTAAGGCCCCCAAGGTGCCCCCATTATAGGGTCCCCACTCTCCAGCTGTCCGACCATGCTTAGCACTAAGGCCATAGTCAGTCTTGTTGCCAAAAGAGGAAGGTTATCACCTTGAGTGGTGGTTTCCGATCACACTGGTGGGCTCAAGGCCCTCACTACAGCGAACCGTACCTGCCACCCACTCCCTATGGATTTCTCACTTGCCCCCGGGTATAGAGGGAACTGCAGTGTGCAAGGGTTTGTGTACAGTTTGTATTTCACACAATTGCGTAAGTATAAACAAGCAACAGTTATTAAAGCCAAACCGTAAAACATGTTATAATACAAGTTAAGGGCAAAAGCGTTGTTTTCTTGGTTTATTTATTTTTAAGCCGGCCCATCACTAAATGGGATCAACTCTCGAAGTTTCCCCAACGGAGTCGCCATCTGTCGCCACCGTCAAAAATGATAGGCAGTCGGAGCGACGCGATGGTTTAGACCCTTTTAGTTTTTCGCGTTTTTTATGGGTGGTTACAACGCCTTTAGGTTGTCCGATAACCAGGCTAACCTAGGGGCGAGGTTTTCGAAAGGTCGTCCTTGGGTTGTCCGATAACCGGGCTAACCCAAGGACTAATTTTGAGGGGTTCTGTGGAGTCGCCACCGATGTTTTTACCGGAAACATCGGAAAAGGTGTTTTAAAAGGCGTTGGTTTTCAAAAACCAACTTTGGTCGTTAGAACCAGAGTTGGGTAAGGGAGTTAGTTACGTGTAAAGGGAGTATTAGTCCCTTTACGATGCCCCTTTCGGGTTCCCTATGACAGGCCTGCTATTTAAAAATATTTAAACTGGTGAAAATTACGCTTTTGCCCTTTTTATTTTGCGGAATTTAAAATTATGACTACATGGCCCTAATCTATTGCATAATTTAAAATTAAAGCAGTAAAAGATAGAGAGGGAGAATTTAAACCTCCGAAGCAAGCTTTTTATTTTATTTCTTTAAAAGAAATGGGTGCTTTTTGGCAACCCTTCACTCTACACGACGCTGGAAACTTTTCTAGACGCCGAAAAACGCTCACAAAAGCACTCAGAAGCTCCGGAAATGCGTCAGAGGGATTCTAGAGAGAAGTTTTTAGAGAGAAGGGAGAGCTAAAGCTTGTGGTGTGTGGAAATGAGGGGGGGAGAGCCCCTATTTATAGGTTTTCGCGCTGTCAGGTGGCAAGACCGCCGGTCTCGTCTGACAGGGTCGAGACCGCCGTCTCGACCTGCCAAGCGCGGCGAGACCGCCGTCTGGGGAAACGAGATCGCCGTCTCGCCCTTCGCAGGTGGCGAGACCGCCGTCTCGTCAAGCGAAACGGTGGTCTTGCCACTTGCATGAGGCGAGACGGCGGTCTGGGAAATCCAGACGATGTTCTCGTCTCAACAAGGCGAGAAAACTTATTTTTTTGCGCAGAAACTCCCTCCTATCCTAGTATGGGGGCCTAATAGTCTCTCCTAGTGGCTTTTTAGGCTTCATCCATCTTCAAAAAGGATGTCTTATGGTCTTTATTTGGAGGCCGGGCAAGATTTGGGGTCTACAATGGCGTTATTTGGAAAGCTTAGAGAGCATGAGCTTGATCTTGGAAGGCTAAATGAGGAAGAAGGTCAATACCAAAAGAAGAACCTTGCCTTCAAAACCGAAATTTCCAAAGGTAAAAATAAAAAGGAAGAAGAAGAAAACTCAGAAAATGATGAAGAAGAGTTGAGTCTTATTATAAGAAAGTTCACCAAATTCATGAAAGCAAAAGGAAGACATCCCTTCAAAGGTAAAGGAAAGGTAAGAGAAAGTACTTCCGTAAATATGGTTGTGGTGAAGCAGGGCATGTAAAGACCGAATGCCCAAACAAGAAAAACGATGAAAACAAGGGCAAAAAGCAATTCAAGAAGAAAGCCTATATTGCTTGGGACAACAGTGATTCAAGTTCGGAGTCAAGTGATTTGGAAATAGAAGCTAACATTTGCTTGTTGGCAAAAGATAATATTTCTTCCGACTTTGAGAACTTGCAGGTGATGATGAGTATATAAGAGAAGCTCTTGATGAATTATATTTGGAAGAAAATGAGCCTTCTCAAACGCCGGAATTAGCAAAAGAATGGCAATCACCTAGAGGACTCTCAATGGACAATATCATAGGTGATATCTCAAAAGGGGTAAGAACTAGAAACATGACTAATTTTTGTATGTCTGTAGCTTCTGTGTCATAGATTGAACCCAAGAATGTTGAGGAAGCACTTAAAGATGACCAATGGTGCATAGCCATGCAAGAAGAACTTAACCAATTTGAAAGGAATCAAGTCTGGGAATTAATCCCAAGGGAAGAATCATATCAAGTTATTGTAACCAAATGAGTGTTTAGAAATAAACTTGATGAAGATGGGAACATAACAAAGAATAAAGCCAGACTTGTTGCAAAAGGCTATTGTCAGGAGGAAGGTATAGATTATGATGAAACTTATGCTCCTGTTGCCAGGTTACAGGCTATACGCCTACTTCTTGCCTATGCATCTTTAATGAAATTTAAACTATATCAAATGGATGTTAAAAGTGCATTTGTGAATGGTTTTATTAAAGAAGAAGTTTATGTGGAGCAACCCCCTGGTTTTGAGGATTTTAGTTTTCCTAATCATGTTTTTAAATTAAAGAAAGCATTATATGGGTTGAAACAAGCTCCTAGATCTTGGTATGAAAGATTAAGTAGTTTCCTAACTGCAAATGATTTTTCAAGAGGAAAAATTGATTCTACACTATTCATTAAGAAAGTTAAAGAACATATCTTATTGGTCCAGGTATATGTTGATGATATAATTTTTGGATCAACCGATAATTCATTATGTGTAGAATTTGCTAAGATAATGCAGGGAGAGTTTGAAATGTCTATGATGGGAGAATTGACATTCTTCCTTGGACTACAAATCAAGCAACTTAAAGATGGCATTTTCATCTCTCAAACCAAATACTGCAAAGAGATACTCAAAAAGTTTGGTATGAACACCTCAAAGGAAGCTAACACACCCATGGGAACTTCATGCTATCTAGACAAGGATGAATTAGGTTTGGAAGTTAATCAAACTATGTATAGAGGTATGATAGGATCACTGTTATACTTAACTGCAAGTAGACCTGATATTATGCATTATGTCTGTGTGTGTGCTAGATTTCAAGCTTGTCCTAAAGAATCTCATCTAATTGCAGTGAAACATATTTTAAAATACTTAAAAGGAACTACTTGGTTTTGGTTTGTGGTATCCGTCTGATGTTTGTATGAGTTTAATAGGATATTCGATGCTGATTATGGTGGATGTAAAATTGATAGGAAAAGTACTAGTGGGACATGTCATTTGTTAGGTTCATCCTTAATATCTTGGCATTCTAAGAAACAGGCATGTGTTGCTTTATCTACAACTGAAGTCTGAATATATTGCGCGGAGTAGTTGTTGTGCTCAAATTCTGTGGATGAAACAACAGTTAGAAGATTATAGTATCTTTTTAAATGACATTCCATTGATGTGTGATAATACGAGTGCAATAAATCTTACTAAGAATCCAGTAATGCACTCTAGGACTAAACATATAGAAATAAGACATCATTTTTTAAGAGATCATATCAGCAAAGGAAACTGTAAAATAGAGTATGTAGATACCAAACGTCAATTAGCAGATATATTTACTAAGCCTCTACCCAAGGATAGGTTTTATGATCTTAGAAGAGACTTAGGGATATTAGAAATAGCTTAAATTCTGCTTAATTTGACTATTTTTGGATGATTGTAATCTTATAACTCATTTTGTAGGATGTTCATAGGTTATCATGTGTTAAAACACTCAAAACAGGGCATTCCTCTCTGGAATAATCGATTACTTGGAATTATAATTGATTATTTTCACTCAAAACATCCAAAACAGGGTATTTGTCTCTGGAATAATCGATTATTTCGTTAAATAATCGATTAAAACCGTCTGATAATCGATTATCAGCTTAAAATAATCGATTAAATGCGACTGGTACTGGTTTAATCGATTATTTTGAGTTTTAATCGATTAAACCTGGCAATTATGGGTTCTAGCCATTGCCAACGGCTCTTTTGGCCTCCATTCACTTCCATATGACCGTTAGACATGCTTGGCTATATATAGGGACCTCTATTTCACTCCTACTCACTTCTATCTCTTGAAATCAAGCTTTCTTACCTTATTATACTCTCTTTGTCTCCTTATTCCATCAGTTGTCCTTCTAGATTTTCTTGATATTCATCTACTATTTCAAATGGCCTCATCTTCTCGCCCTAAGATCCCAACTAGAAGAAGATATGCACCCTCCTCTCATCCCCGTCCTAATTCTGTAGAAGGATGGATCTCTGATGCAGATGGCCAACAAGAATTTCTAACCTACTGGAAGGAAAAGGCTATTATTTCTCCCAAATTTCTTATAGGAGAGCAATTCATTCATAGGGGATTCAATTTTCCTAATCTTCTTGAAATTCAAGGAGTTCTCCCATTTATCCAAATGCAAGGTACGTACTATCCTGACTTAGTTAGGGTTTTCTACTCTAGATTCAAATTTAGAGATCAAATTGCTATATCCCGTGTAAAAGGGGTTACAATAATTCTTGATGATGATATTTGGGAGAATGTTGCTCACTTTCCAATTAGAGAAGATGCTATTAACGTATATGGTGAGCTAGATGACTTTGACAGGTTCCTAGCTTATCGCTCTTTTATGCGAAATCCCTCAATGGAGATTGGACGTATCCTTCATGTTGGACCTTTAAAGAAGGAAGAACGCATGCTTCTACATTTACTTGTATGGATCTTATGTCCCCGGGCTACGAATCATGCCCAATGCTCTTCCATTGATCTTCGAATTATTCATGCCATAATGAATAATGAACCTTTAGATTGGGGTGTTCTTGTCACAATGACCATGCTTAAAGCAAAACGTCATCCCACCTTCAAAATTCCATATGCCCTCCTTGTCTCCCGTATTCTTGAATATAAAGGAGTGAATGTTGAAGGTGAACAAGCAATTAGAACAAACAACTTACACCGCATGTTGGACAACACATTGATTCAACTCCAAATGGTGCGAGTCAATGATATTTATGTTCACAAAGATGACGTTCCGAATCAAGGGGATGCTAATGACGATTCTGATGAAGATATGCCTCCAGCTGCTGAGTTTCCCTTGGACCAAATCCAAGGTGTTGGAACTTCCTCTACTCATCAAGAACCTCGACAATCCATGGAAGACATGTTATCCGACATGAATCGAGAGGATGCAATCATTCTTCACTCTTTACGGAGTACGACATGAGGAATTAATTCGCCAGTATATCCGATGTAGATGATAAAGTGTGCCGTTTAGAAAATAGATTTAATGCACATTTTAATGATAATGATAGTGAAGAATTTTAAATTTGTTGTTTATTTTCTTTTCTTGTGATGTACTTGTATTGACATTTCGAAATAAAATATGATGTTTTGTTATTGCTTTGATTGAGGGGGAGTTATCCCCAACTTATGCATATTTTGAGGGGGAGCTCTTATGATTGTTATTGCAGAGTTCTTTTTGATTATAATCAAAATAGGGGGAGAAATATTTAAAGCCTCTTATGAATTACATTTAAATATTATCTAGTATGTTTGATGTGTTTGTTAGTATGACAGATAAAACAGGTTATTACAAGGGATTTAAAAGATAATTTTGATCATCATCAAAAAGGGGGAGATTGTTGAACATTCAAGGACTTGATGTTGCACTTGATGAACATGAAGATTGTTGATTTTGATGATGATTCAAGAACTCAAAGACTTAGTGTGCTGAAGACTTGTTTTGTATTGTAATAACTCTGTTTTAATTAGATTGAGTCTGTAATATTAGAGTTTAAGATAGCCGGTACATAGTCTGCACCTTAGAAGCTTCAAAAAGCTCAAATTTATCATCCAGGCTCGGCTTTAATCGATTATATAGGGAAATAATCGATTAAAACAGTGAGAAAAACCATTTTCAGTATAAACTCACTGCTTTAATCGATTAAACATCGAAATAATCGATTATTAGGTCAAATAATCGATTAAAACTCCTTATAATCGATTAAAACATAAAGGTTTTGGGTTCTGTTGATATTGGCTCTGTTTTAATCGATTATTACTCCATTTAATCGATTATTTCAGTTTGTTTTTTATTTTAAACTTCAAATTAACCCTATTTTCGAAAACCCAATTACCAAGAACCCTAGTTTCGAAATCCCCAATTCCTAAACCCTAATTTCTCTACTTAAACTCTTCTTTGGCACTCAGAAAAGAAGAACAACCTTTTCCATACAAAAGTTAAGTGTTGTGAGTGCCAGAGAACTGTTTGTTGCAAGGAAAAGGGGCTTTTGGAACCTGGTGTGGGCTAGAAGCGATAAGAATCACTAAGTGGAGTTCTTAGTGGATTGTGTGCTATGCCGTCTCTAGGGAAAGTTGTTCATCATCTCTTGTGGATTTCAAGAGAGGTGTTTTCTTATCTTTATCTTTTCAATTGTAATCTGTTTGTAACAACTTGTTTATAGTGACAACATTAATCCTCTGTTGAGTGATTAGCAACTGGACGTAGAGTCTTTTGATCCGAACCAGTATAAATCTCCTGTGTAAGATTCTCTTCTCTTCTCTATTTACATTTACACAGTTTTTAATCGGTAAAATTTGGGGAAAATTTTGAAAACCTAATTTTTATTAAGAAACCAATTCACCCCCCTCTTGGTTTTTGTCCGACCACGCGAACATTCCGCTGCGCGATTCTAACAGATAAAAGTGCAAGGAACCCACATGCGCTCGAGTAATACGATTGTTCGAGCCTTTGACGGATCAAGACGTGAAGTAGTAGGAGAGATTAGTCTACCAATCCAAATTGGCCCTACTATTTTTAACATAGACTTCCATGTGATGGATATCATCCCAGCATATAGTTGTCTCCTTGGTAGACCTTGGATTCATAGCGCTAAGGCAATACCTTCAACGCTCCACCAGAAAGTCAAGTTTGTGACAAATGATAAACTCGTCACAGTTCAAGCTGAAGAAGACTTTCTAGTTAGCAAACCGTCTGTCCAACCATATGTGGATGCGGCTGAAGAGGCTCTTGAAACATCTTTTCAAGCACTTGAAATTGCCAACATAGAAAGACTCCCTGGTAATACAAAGGTGGCCCATATGATGAAAAGATATGGATATCGCCCAGGACAGGGGCTCGGAAAGAATGCTCAAGGAATAAAAGAGCCACCGGATTTCAAAGATAATCCTTTAAAATATGGTTTAGGGTACAACCCTACAAAAGATCAAACCATACGAAAAACAGGGAAGTCTTATCCCTCAAAGATGATATTCCGAAAAGGAGGGGTATTAGTGCAAAGGGTAGCGTTAGTCATTAGGTGTCCTTCTTCCAATTCTAAGGGATGTAAACCTAGTGACTTTTAGAGATCACTCCTCGGGGTATGCCCGGCCCCCGAGCATCTCTAGGGCACACATTTCCCCGAAATTACAAAAGAATGTTATTCTTACTACATGCTTCTCTTCTTGCTAAATATGTCTATACCCCATTTTAAATAAACAAGGTTTAGATAGACGTTTTGTTACAAATGCTTCAGAACAATCAAAGCGTCACAAAGCAAAGTCAAATATGATTGATTAACTAGAAACACGAATAAAATCTATCTTGATAGAATTAAGTTTCGACAATGTTGTGCAAAAAAAAATGTATATATATACAAAAAAAAGGAAGAGCCCGTCAAGGCCAAAGGCCAAGACAAGAAAACAAAAGGGCAAAATACCCGGTGGGAAACCCACAAAGGGGGCTACACAAAAGTTAGGGTAAACCCGGCAGGAGACCCGAACAATAATAAACGGTAGCCTGGGCAAAAGTTAGGGTTACGAAAAGTCCGCTAGGTATTCCTAAAAAATAAATACAAAAGGGAAACCTAGACAAAAGTTAGGACATAAGCATAACATCCTAGACTGAAAACCTGAAAGGGCGGACTAGGAAAGTTAATCAATCACAAAAAGGCGCCATAAAACAGTAAACAACGATGCCACGTCATAAGAACAAAATGTTTGTCTAAACTAGCCTAAACACCGACCAACCTTGGCTAGCCATTCTTACAGAAACTTCTATTATAAAAAAACATATCCCTCTAAAACACAAGCCTTTGATATAAATCATTTTCTTTCTCTTCTCTTGACCATTTCACTATAAAGCATTCAAGTAATAAGGGGAATGTGGAAACATAGTGATCAATAGGAAGATTGAAATCCCTAAGGAAAGGAAGAAGGGAATTGACATGGCAGTTGCCCTACAAATAAAAGATTGCTCTTCAGCTATAGCAAGAAAAGTCCAAGACGGCAAATCGGTACAGCCAAGCTTGTTAATCAAGAAACATGATGACATAAAGGTACAACACCAAGAATGCGCCCGCAGTCCAAGCAACCAAATCCAAGGTGGACGCCCGTCCCAAGTTCGAGACGCTCGTCTCAAGGTCAGTTTTTGAATGGGACGGCCGTCCCACTCCCCAGATGGCCGTCCCAAAGGAAAATTTTCAAGTGAGACGCCCGTCCTAACCCCAGACGCCCGTCCAAACTCTTTTGGCTCCCCCTATATATGCTAGGCGCGGATCTTGGCTTTGGTACCCCATTCCAGGCCTTCTATCTTGCTTCTCCTCCCTTTCTACACACTTCTAGCATCCTTATGTGAGTAAGATATACAATGGAACGTGGAGAGGCTTCATCCAGGAGAAAACGCACCAGGACCTCCGCTAGAGGAACTCCTGTCACCAACACTCTGCTGGCAGAGTCACATCAACAACAGTTGGCAAATATCCAACAATTTTCCTGGCATCCCATGCTCTGTTTGGATTTTGAAATCCTGACTACATTTGGCTGGGATCAAGATGTTAGAAGGTTCATCCATAACATAGGATGGGACTTTCTATTTCGTGAGCCACCTATTCGGATCTATCGTACTACTACGCTGGAATTCCTAGCTTCTGTCAATCTGGTGGAGATGCCTTCCACGAATCCCGGACTGCCGCCTACTCAAGCCGTCTCCTATTGGATGGACGGGGCATACCGGACCACTTTTCTGGATGACTTTAACATCATAATGGGCTTCTGCTAACGAGCAGACACGAGAACACCAGAATACAGGTCATTATATCTCGAGAAACATGCTGCTCTCACTACCACCAGCATGTGGAAGGAAATTACTGGAACACATACCCTGCCATCACATTTGAAGGGTGCAGCTTTCTCTTCGCCGCTCCGCATATGCCATAAATTGCTAGCCGGGACTATACATAGCCGGAAGGAGAGCCAAGGAAAGGTAACACTGGCTGACCTTTTCATTGTCTATTGTATGCATCAAGGGCATCGGTGCAACCCAGGATATGCCTTCCTGAAAGCCGTACATGATTACGGAACTCGTGGTCCAGCAGGAGCTATCATGGTGGCTCCCTTTCTTACCCCTTTAGCTGAATATTGGGGATGTACTGACGGAGAAGATCTCCCAGCTAGCCTCCAACCAGAGCCGATTAATGGCGGAACGTTGGTGTAGACCCCTAATTTTGCCCGGTCTCTCAATAAAGGCTAAAGAGACTTCCTACAACAAGATAAAGCTCGCCTGCCATCTCAATAAAGGCCAAGAAGACTTCCTATATGAAGATAAAGCTTAGTGGGCGTTCATCGGCACCAACCAACGTCTGAATAAAGAAAGGAAAGCTTCCCAGGGGTCCCAGAACACAAAAACTGGCCAAAACAGGTCGAGACCACCGTCCCAAAGTCGAGACGGTCGTCCCAAGCTACCCTAGCCAAGTGCGACGGCCGTCCCAAGTGAGACTGCCAGTGTCACTCTTCAGGGGGTCTCAGCATGTGTAAAAAATGCAGTTGGGACGTCCCAGTACTTGTCTCACTCTTCAGACGGTCGTCCCAACCCAGAGGGGCGTCCCAAATTGACAGGCAGCGAAAAACTATAAATAGGAGGCTCATTTGCCACTGTTTCAGACACCAAAAAACTCCCAGTACTTGTCTTTTCTCTTCCTTCTTTGAATGAACTCTCTGATTGCCTTGATAAGGTAACAATCAGTTAAGGAAGCATATTCCAGCATTCGATTCTTTTGTAAAATTTAATAAAGTCAGTGTTGTATTCGGAGAGGAGAGTCTTTGTAGAGCGAAGGATTGCCAAAACGCAACCTCACGATTAAAGATTCGTAATATAAAGCTTACTACGGAGGTTCTGTTCAATTCTCTTCTCTTTTACTGCTTTATTTATTGCTTTCTGTATGCAATGTAAACTAAAATCATGTTGATAGCCATTTTTTAAATTATGCAATAAAATAGGGTAATCGCGTAATTTCTTATAATCTTCACTTAAATGAATTAATCCATCATAGGGAACCCGAAAGGGGCGTTGTGGGGGTGCTAACACCTTCCCCACACGTAACTAACTCCCTTACCTAACTCTGGTTATAATGGCCAAGTTTGGTTTTTATTAAAATCAATGCCTTTTTATCCTTTTCCAATGTTTACGGTCAAAACATTGGTGTAGACTCCATAAGAACCCCTTTTCGAAAACCTTGCTTTTATTAGAGGATTGTTCAGTTGTTGAGCACCTCGGAAGCAATGAACATAATTTTAACATAAAACGCGAGTCTTAACCATCTTTTCGCGACCACTCACATAAACGTTTGAGATGTCCCTGGACATCGGAATGGACGGCGGCGACAGATGGCGACTTCACTGGGGAAGCTAGAGAGTTGATCCCATTTAGTGACGGATAAATTCAAACTAAGTAAAGATTTGAAATTACGCCTTTACCCTCTTCCGTATGTTTTATTGTATGGCTTTAATAACTGCTGTATGATTATTTTCTGCCAATTGTCTGAAATATAAATTGCACACAAAACCCTTGCACACAACAGTCCCTCTATACCCGAGGGCAAGAGTGAATACCTATAGGGAGTGGGTGGCAGATACGACCGGCTTGTTGGCACATGGGGCTACAACCGTTGTCGGAAACCACCAACTCAAGGTGATAACTCTCTTCTTTTGGTCTAAGGATGTCGCCACGGAGTTCCGTGCATGA
The DNA here is from genome assembly GCA_963425845.1 of Sphenostylis stenocarpa. NCBI lineage: Eukaryota > Viridiplantae > Streptophyta > Magnoliopsida > Fabales > Fabaceae > Sphenostylis > Sphenostylis stenocarpa. The sequence continues at coordinate 27,722,038 of OY731400.1, read as the reverse complement.
CCTGAGGACTGAAAGATTGAGAGGTCCCTATAATGGGGGCACCTTAGGGACCTTTGGCCTTGGTGAGAACAGTTTAGAACCACCTAAACCAAGCACGTTTCTGCAGAAAAACCCTACCTCGTGATTAAATAAGCGTGGCTCTGCTCGTGGATGTATGAATTGTGTGTGCATTTGTTTGCTGCATTTGTATTGATGCATTAGCATAGGGTAATCATACAACAAATAAAATAGTGAAAAACCCTAAAAATCATAAAAGTGATAAGATAAACCAACTTTATCTCAAACAGTCTTCAGTTAAGCTAGCCTGGTTTCAGGTTCTTTGTAAGCTAAGTAGCCACGTTGACCGACAGAAGAGATAAAGGGTCATAAAAAATATAAAAACAAATTAAAGCCATAAAAATATCTTTTACAATAAAAGATTCTTGGCAAAGTCGTATCATTCATACCATATCATCCAATAAGTGGTAAAACTAAGAGAGAAAATAAATGCACTAAGAGAAGTATGCATAAACATCATCATAATAAATCTCTCATACATAAACACATTCATTCTAGGATTTATTAGATATCCTTAGACAATAGCGAAAGAGACCCAAGTGCATTTATCACCTTCCTAGAAGAGATAAGTGCGCTAAGGTATGTTGGCAACCTTTGAAAAAAGGAAGTTAGCATACTAAGGTGGGTATGGTACCCTTAAAACATAAGCTTTTGAGAAGATACCATAGTTATTGTCTAAGGCATATCTATTTCACCCTAATCATTTGAAATAAAAAGCTATAATAAAAATCGTTAAAATCATTTAGAAAGTGGCTGGTCTTCCGCCCGTCCTCACGCGTGCCCAAAAAGCTAAAAAGATGGAACAACTAGAGGAACAAAATCGAAAGCTCACCACTGAGCTTAATACGCTGAAAGAGAAAATTGCTCAAATGTTGGAAATGATGCGTCAACAGAATCTCCACAAAGAGGGTCCTCAAAGTGGACAAGCCTCTCACCAAGAAGAAGAAGAGGAACCTCAAGATGAGCATGACCATTCTAATACAAGAGCAGTACATATTCATGCTCTGGAAGTATCAAAGCAACAAATTACTGCTCTTGAAGAGAGGCTGAGAGCCATGGAGGGGCATAACTTTGATATAAAAGAGGCGGCTGATATGTGCCTCGTTAAAAACATCCAATTCCCTAACAAGTTCAAAACTCCGGACTTCCCAAAATACATGGGATTAACTTGCCCCAAAAGCCATCTTACAATGTACTGTCGTAAGATGGCTGCGTATGCTGACAACGAAAAGCTCCTGATCCATTGCTTTCAGGAGAGCTTAGCTGAATCAGCTCTAAACTGGTATATGCAACTGCAAGGGGGGCAAGTCCAAACATGGAGACATCTGGCAGATGCTTTTCTTCGTCGCTATAAATACAATATTGATCTAACCCCTGAAAGAGCAGATCTACAATTGCTAAGCAAGAAAAACGATGAATCCTTCAAACGATGATCTAACCACACTTTAAAAAACGCGAGTCAAACAAAACCATCGCGTCGCTCTGACCGCCTCTTTTGACGGTGGTGATAGATGGCGACTCCACTGGGGAAGCTAGAGAGTTGATCACATTTAGTGATGGACTAGTTTGAGAAATAAAAACTTGAAATTACGCTTTTACCCTTCCTTGCTTTATAACATGATTGATTGTTTGGCTTTAATAACAGTTATATGTTTACTTTATGAAATTGTTTGAAATAACAATTGTACACAAACCCTTGCACACAACAGTTCCCCCTATACCCGGGGGCAAGTGGGAAAACCTTAGGGAGTGGGTGGCATTCTACGATTTGTCGTATTGAGGGTCATGAGCCCACCGGTATGGTCAGAAACCATCACTCAAGGTGATAAACTTCCTCTTTTGGCCCAAAGATTGACAAGGCCCTCGTGCCATGCATGATCTGAAGGCTGGGAGAGTGGGTGTCGCCGCCGTCAAAACGAGGCGGTCGGAGCGACGCGATGGTTTCGACTTTCCAATTTTTCGCGTTTTTATTGGTGTAGTTACAACGTCTTTAGGTTGTCCGATAACCGGGCTGAACCTAGGGGCGATGTTTTTGAAAAGGCATTCTTAGATTGTCTGATAACCGGGCTAACCCAAGAACTAATTTTGAAGGGTTATTCTGGAGTCGCCACCGATATTTTTACCAGAAACATTGGAAAAGGAGTAAAAGGCATTGGTTTTCGAAAAACCAACTTTGGTCATTAGAACCAGAGTTGGGTAAGGGAGTTAGTTACGTGTAAGGGAAGTGTTAGTTCCCTTACGATGCCCCTTTTGGGTTCCCTATGATAGACCAGCTATTTTAAATAATTAAACCGGTGAAAATACGTTTTTACGCTTTATTCGAGGAATTTTAAAATTATGACTACATGGCCCTAATATCTATTGCATAATTAAAAGTAAAGAGGTAAAGGAGAGAGAGAGTATAGAAACCTCCGAGGTAAGCTTTCTATTAACTTTTTGAAAATTAGGGTGCTTTTTGGCAGCCCTTCACTCTTTACAGCACCGGGATCTCTCAAAAATGCTATAAAAATCTCTAGAAAACTCTCAGAAACTTCGAAAATGCTTCGGAGGGGTTCTAGAAAGAGAATTTGAGGAAGTGACTAGAGAGAGAATGGAAGAACTGTGTGAAATGAGGTGAATCGCGCAGCTATTTATAGGGATTCACGCCTATCAAATCGAGACGGCCGTCTCGCCATTCGCGAGTGGCGAGACAACCATCTCTTCAAGCGAGATGATGGTCTCGCCACTTGCGCAAGGCGAGACGACGGCCCCAAATACGAGACAACGATCTTGACCCGAAAAGGTGAGAATCCTTATTTACGTGCCAAAAATCCCTCCTATCCTAGTATGGGGCCTAATAGTCTCTCCTACTGGCTTCTTAGGCTTCATCCATCTTCGAATAGAAGGTCTTTTGGTCTTTATTATGAGGTCGGGCAAGATTTGGGGTCTACAGCTGCCCCCCCTTTACCTGACCAGTCGGTTGTTGGCCTGTTGTGCCAAGAAGATCGACTTGAAGGTAAAGGAGTTGACCCTCATGCCCGGTTACCCTTCGGATGTTCCGACTTGCGGCGGTTGATTTTCTAGGGAAAAATTGTGTTGTGCACCTCTAGGATACTCCTTTAGACGGTAGCCGATCCCTTTGGTTGACACATGGTAGAACCTCAAGATACTCCTTCTGATGGTAGTGGATCCTTCGATTGATGGGTATAAACCCCCCATCAGGCTGGTAGTTGCGACTTACTGATCTGGCTTGAGCGCAGATCAGGCGCACTTGCGTGCGCGAGTTGATAGGTATGAACCCCCTATCAGGATGGTACAGTCCACTACGTAGGACTGGTGGTGGCGGTGGCTTACTACTCGGGTGGCTCATGCGCCCTGTGTTGAGATGCGTTCTCTTGCTCTTTGATATCTGTTTTTGACTTTTCTGGGATAGTCATCCGGTTTCTGTCGGGGATTATTTCGACCCTTCCGGTGGTTATCTAGCTTGTTGATTGCTGGGGATTCTTTCTTTTGATCCTTTGGTAGTGGTGATCCGACTTTGCTGTGTCGCTGTCGTCAAAATGAGGGTGATCGGAGCGACGCGATGGTTTCGACCCTCTTGATTTTCGCATTTTTTATTGGTGGTTACAACGCCTTTAGGTTGTCCGATAACCGGGATGAACCTAGGGGCGAGGTTTTCGAAAAGACGCTCTTGGATTGTCCGATAACTGGGCTAATCCAAAAGCTAGTTTTGAAAGGGTTCTGTGGAGTCGCCACCGATGTTTTTACCGGAAACATAGGAAAAGGAATTAAAAGGCTTTGGTTTTTGAAAAACCAACTTTGGTCATTAGAACCAGAGTTGGGTAAGGGAGTTAGTTACGTGTAAAGAAAGTATTAGTTCCTTTACGACGCTCCTTTCGGGTTCCCTATGATAGGCCAGTTTTATGTAAATGATTAAACCGGAAAAATACGCTTTTACCCTTTTATTTGCGAAATTAAAATTATGACAACATGGCCCTAGCTTCTATTGCATAATGAAGATTAAAGCACTAAAGTAGAGAGAGAGTATAAAAATTGAAAGAATTAATGGTTGAGTTCTAGAGGGGGGGTGAATTGAACTTAAGAAAACTTTTTCGCAAAACTTACTTTGTCTTGGAAGAATGATTTATCTTTATTCAATTCTAGTGTAGGTAGGTTTGATTTTAATCACAACAAGTATATAGACAAGAAATAAAGGCGATGAAAGAAGAAATTCAACACAAAAGTTTATACTGGTTCACTCTTTACCAGAGCTACATCCAGTTCTTGACAAATCTGCCAAGTTCCACTAATTCCAAGTGAAAAATACAACCAGTAGATATACACCAATCTACCCCAAGAACTATCTCACAAACCCACAAGATAGATTCTTGAAAACCTCCCAAGTAACCAAATCCGAGTCATCGTAACCAGTGCAGATCCAAAATCCAATCTGAACAATCACACTTTACACAAGAGTATGAAAAGAAAAAACATGGACTGCAGCTTTATCAGTACAAATGTCCAGAAGCAATTCTAACTCAGAACTTTCTCTCTTTGATTAACAACAATCTTGATCAAAACACCTTATGATATGAACAGTTCTTGAATGCACAAAGAAAGTCACGGATATGATAGCTCAAAGATTGCTTTCAAATGTTTTCACAAATTGTATATTTCAGAAGATAGATCAAATTTGTATTTATAGAGTAAAAGAGAGTACCAGAACGTTTAATCTGTTAAAAACTGATTCAGAGTAGAAAGTAATCGATCAGAATGAACATATAATTGATTAGAATCAATTATGATCGATTAAAACAACATTATGACTGATCAGAACTAATTATGATCGATTAGAATCGAATTATGATCGATCAGAATGCATTTCAATCGATTAAAATGACGTTTCAATCGATTGATTTTATTTAAAACTTCATTCAATCGATTGATTCGTGTTTCAACAGATTGAAAAATATTTCAACATATTGAAATTCTAAAAACACTTAGACTGAAAAATAGTCTTTCTGTTTCAACAGATTAAAAAACATTTTAACAGATTGAAAATCCTTTTCAACAGATTGAAAAACTTAGTTTGTTCTTTTAATGCTTATGTGTTAGTTTTTCATGCAGAAAAATGATTTCAATGAGATGCATCATTTCAAGGTGCTTATCACAAGATTTTATTTGCCTATCAAGAGATTAAGTTCTAAACTTCTAACCTATTCAACTACACACCCACAAACTAAACTATATCAACTCAATATGTCTTCATCAAATCCAATCAAGTGCTTCAAAAACCTCTGAGGCAAGCTTTTCTATTTAATTCTTTAATAACTTGGGTGCTTTTTGGCATCCCTTCACTCTACACAGCTTCGTAAACCTCTCGAAACGCTCAAAAATACTCTTAGAGACGCTTAGAAACTCTGGAAATGCTTTGGAGGGGTTATAGAGAGAGAAATTCTAGAGAGAAGGAGGAGAAACTGTGTGTGGTGTGTCGAAATGAGGGAATGGAGCCCCCTATTTATAGTTTTTTGCGCTGACAGGTCGAGACCGCCGTCTCGTCTGACAAGGTTGAGACCGCCGTCTCGTCAAACGAGACCGCCGTCTCGCCAAGCCAAAGTGGTGAGACCGCCGTCTCACCAAACGAGACCGTCGTCTCGCCCTTCGCAGGTGGCGAGACTGCCGTCTCGCCAAACGAGACGGCAGTCTCGCCACTTGCATGAGGCGAGACGGCGGTCTCGTCCCCAAAAATGCGAGAAACCTTATTTTCGTGTCGAAAATCCTTCCTATCCTAGTATGGGGCCTAATAGTCTCTCCTAGTGGCTTCTTAGGCTTTGTCCATCTTCGAATAGGAGGTCTTTTACTCTTTATTTGGAGGCTGGGCAAGATTTGGGGTCTACAACTGCCCCCCCCCTTTACCTGACTAGTCGGTTGTTGGCCTGTTGTGCCAGACAGATTGACAAGAAGGTAAAGGAGTTGACCCTCTTGCCCGGCTACCCTTCGGATGTCCTGTCTTGTGGCGGTTGATCTTCTGGGGAAAATTTGTGTTGTGCACCTCCAGGATACTACTTCTGACGTAGCCGATCCCTTCGGTGGACACGTGGTAGAACCTCAGGATACTCCTTCTGACGGTAGCTGATCCTTCGATTGATGGGTATAAACCCCCCATCAGGCTGGTAGTTGCAGGCTGTTGTGTGGGACTGAATGGGTATGAACCCCCCATCAGGCTGGTAGTTGTAGTCCGTTGTGTGGGACTGGATGGGTATGAACCCCCCATCAGGGCGATAGTTGCAGTCCGTTGTGCGGGACTGGATGGGTATGAACCCCCCATCAGGGTGGTAGTGCGACTTACTGATCCGGCTCGAGCCCAGATCAAGCGCAACGCGTGCGCAGGTTGATAGGTATGAACCCCCTATCAGGCTGGTACAGTCCGCTGCGTAGGACTGGTGGTGGTGGCGGCTTACTGCTCGGGTGGCTCATTCGCCGGTCAGGCACTCCTTGTGTGCTGGTTGATAGGTATAAACCCCCTATCAGGCTGGTATAGTCCACTGCGTAGGACTGGTGGTGGTGGCGGCTTACTGCTCTAGCTCATGCGCCAACTCCCTGGGGAGTGATTTCTGTGTTGGTAGATGTATTTGGACCTCTTTGAATGGTCATCCGGGTTGTGCCGGGGATTTTATGCCTCATCCAGCTTTGTTGGTTGCTGGAGACTCTTTGTTTTTTATCTTTTGTGGTGATCATCCGACTCTTGCTGATTGGTCGGGTTATCTTGTTTGTTTGTTTGACTCTGCTTGGTAGTCGAAGTTTTGTTGATCAAGGTGAGTGGCTTGTCTTCAATCCAGCCTTTTTCTCGTGATTTTATCTCTTTTTTCTCGCGATTTCGGATTTTGGCTTTTCTTATTGAGTGTATTCCTTTTTTCCTTTTTTAAGCTTTTTTTGGTACCCTGGCTTTTGCAAAAGGTGGCAAAGAGATGCATGAAATAAAATTTTATTTTTAAGGAGATTTTATTACAACCACGTTTTATTTTGGCAAGTACAATCCCTAAGGGCTATCATCTGGAGATGATCTGAAGGGGAATTGCTGGTAGAGGTGATACTGGAAGTCCGCTTGTTCTCGGACTTCGTCGCGGTATTCTTGTTGGAATGTTGTCCATTCCTGCTGCATCACCTGCTGGTGCTGATACATCTCCTCTTGCCGAGTGTTGTAGGCTTCCTGCCTTTGGGCCTGTTGTTCTTGCTGCACCGTTATCTGGTCGAACTGTCGGCGCAGATCGTTCATGTTGCGGTTTAGGCCGGCGAAGTCGTCCGTGTATGATGGTGGTTGTTGCTGTTGCTGTTGCTGCTGCTGCTGGAACTCGGGAGGTGTGGGGATATCTTGCATCGCCACGAGCCCCTGGAGGTCTAGTGCAAAATCCAGCGAGGGATGAAGGACCAACTTGGTCCCACGGCATATCAGCATCCCCATGCTGACCAGGACTGACCCGTTGATGGATTCGGGTCGCAAGTTGGAGGCCAGCTCTTCCCGGCCAGGGCACCCCCATCTTTCTGCCAGGGGAGTGATAAGAGGAGCCATGAGGACGGCCCCCGTTGATCTGTTCCCGAAGTCCTTAAGGGCCCTCAGGAAGAAGTAGCCAGGGTTGCAGCACCGTCTCTGGCTCATGCAGTAAAGTATAAAGAGGTCAGGGAGGGTTATCTTACCCTGACTCTCCTTCCTCCCGTGGATGGTCCCTGCCAGCAGCTTGTGGCAGATGCGGAGTGTTGGGGGAAGCGCGGAGCCCCTCATCAGCGTAGGCAGCGTGGTTGCCCCTGTGAGCTCGTGCCACATTTCGGAGGCGGTGAGGTTGGTGGGCCGAGAGCAGATGGCCTCGCGGTATCCCCGAGTCAGTACGTCCTCGGGCCGGACGAATCCAATGCCCACATTGAATTCGTCGAGGGTGGTAGTCCGGTATTCCCCACCCATAAAATAAGTTACCATCTTGGTGGGCTGCAGGCCCGGGACCATGGAGGGGACCTAGGCGTAGGAAACAGAGGCCAGGAACTCGAGTACCGCATGTGGGTACGCATGGGTGGGTGGAGGTTGCAGCAGAAAGCCCCACCCGATGCTGTCTATATGGGTTCGGACATCGTCCTCCCACCCAAACTCAGTTAGGATGCTGAAGTCGAGCCTGAGCATCGGGTGCCACGGATAAGTCCGGATGTTCTCGAGGCGGACCTGATGCTGTGGTGACAGCTGAGAGGGGTCCTGGGGTGGCGGTGCTGTAGAACTGCTGGCACCGGCAGTGCTCCTTCTCTTTCTTGAGGCGCTTGTGCCGAACATGTTGACCAAGAAGTGTTTGTGAAGTGTAAGATCTGAGAAATGGAGGTTCTGGAGGCAAGGAGAGTTGTGAGGAACCCCCCAAGCGCGCCTCTATTTATAGGAAATTTTTCAAATTCGAGACCGCCATCTGGGAAGGTGAGACGGTGGTCTCGAGTCTCCTACAAGTCGAGACGGCGGTCTGGATCATAGAAACGACGGTATCGTCGTTGGGCTCAAGCGAGATGGCGGTCTCGTCAAGCGAGACGGCGGTCTCATTTTTGCCTAAGTCGAGACGGCGTTCTCGTCTTGTTGGGGGACTGAGACGGTGGTCTGGAAGATCCAGACGACGGTCTCAAATTTAAGGTTTTTTTTTTTTTTCATAGAAAGGAAATAGGACCTGGTTCAAAAACATTTTATGCATGCAATGTTTTCATGTTTGATGTCCTATAATGCCTACTTTGATTAAATTTTCAGAAGGATTTAACCGACGTGTCTTGTAGCGCCGAGTGCCCTCTAATCTGTGCTTTCGTACTTGTTGTACCATGCCGGACTTCTTGTGACCGAAGAGTCATTTTGTTTTTCCTCTTTTCTTTCTCTTTTTTCCTTTTGTTCTTCTCTTTTTTCTTTTTTTTTCTTTTGTAGAGCACTCTTTGTCATGTAGTGCCCCTTTTTCTTCACTTTAGGGATTTCAATCCTCTTGTTGACTATACGTCTCCATATTCCCAAATTAATTATTAGAATATTGTTGTGAGGGTCAAGAGAAAAGAAACAAAGAGGCAAATTCAATGGCTTGTGTTTTAGAGGGTTAATTTTTATTTAGAAAGTTTTTGTAAGCATGATTGGCTAGGGTTAGGCTTAGGTGTTTAAGCTTTTGTCTAAGCAAACAGTTTCCCTTTTTTTTTTGTATTTGCGCCTTTTGGTTTTATTTCCATTGCTTTTTATGGCTAGCTGACCTCCCTAGATCGCCCTTTGGGTTTTCGAACTAGGATATTGTGCTTGGCCCTAACTTTTGTCTAGGTTCCTGTTTTTTGTAATTTTTTGGAGAATCCTAGCGGACCTTATTTTGTAACCCTAACTTTTGCCTAGGCTACCCTTTATTGTTGTTCAGGTATCCTACCGGGTCGACCCTATCTTTTGCGTAGCCCCCTTAGTGGGTTTCCTACCGGGTAATTTGCCCTTTTCTTTGGCCTTTGGCTTCTATGGGCTTTTTCTTCTTTCTTTTTTTTTGTATTTATTTTTGTTCACAATATTGGCAAAGCATGACTTTCTTTTATGGTGAGGTAAAGTCCTATTTTTATGTGCTTCTAATCAACTAGCTTGACGATAATAGCAATGTTGATTATTTGGATGCTCTTTTTATTCTTCTTCTTTTTTGTTTACTTAGACAGGGTTATTTATGTAGTCTAGTCAGAAATAGAAAGAAGAGAAGCAGATAGTAAGAATCATTCTTTATTAATTAATAAGGGAATATGTGCCCTGAAATGCCCGGGGGTCGGGCTAGCCCGGGGGTTGGGCTAGCCCTGGGGGATAATCTCTAACAATCATGGGGTTTACATCCCTTAAATGAAGAAAAAGTTCTCCTAATGACTAGGGTAGCTTTTGACGCTTGTACCCCTCCACTTCGGAAAATTTGCTTGAGTGTGCGGAGGGGAGACTTCCCTTTTCTTCTTTCCGCTCGACCCTTAGTAGGGTCATATCCTAGGCCATACTTGCAAGGATTATCATTGAATTCTGGGGGTTCCCTCATGCCTTGGGAATCTGCCCCCAGTCCTTGGCCAGGATGGTAACCATGCTTCAACATTATACAGGCTACCTTTGTGTTTCTGGGAAGTCGCTCTATGCTGGCAATTTCGAGCGCTTGAAAAGATGTTTCAAGGGTCTCTTCAGCCGCATCCACATAAGGCTGGGTGGACGGTCCACTGATCAAAATGTCATCTTCTGCTTGGACCGTGACCAATTTGTCATCCACTATGAACTTGACTTTCTGGTGGAGCGTTGAAGGTACTGCCTTGGCGTCATGAATCCAAGGCCTGTCGAGGAGACAGCTATATGCTGGAGTAATATCCATTATATGGAAATCGACGTTGAAGATAGTGGGTCCAACTTGAATTGGCAAGTTAACCTCTCCCACTACTTCTCGTTTAGATCCGTCGAAGGCTCGAACGATGGTGTTGCTTGGGCGCAGACGGGTTCCTTGGATAGTCAACTTGTCCAGTGTGCACTTGGGCATCACGTTCAAGGATGACCCGTTATCCACAAGAACTTTGGCGATGAGGTACTGTAAACCCCTAATTTTGCCCGGCCTCTCAATAAAAGCTAGGGAGACTTCAGAGAAAGATAAAGTTCACCCGGCTTCATATCAAAAACCGAGAAAGACCTCCCGCAACAAGACGGGGTTCACTCATACACACAATAAAGACTAAGGAGACTTCCTGCACGAAGATAAAGCTCGCCTGGAATCTTAATAAAGGCCAAGAAGACTACCTTTATGAAGATAAAGCTTCAACGGACATCTATCGGCATCAATCTACGTCCGAAAAAAGGAAAGGAAAGCTTCCCGGGGGTCCCAAAACGCGAAAACTGGCCAAGACAGGTTGGGACAGCCATCCCAAACTGGGACAGCCATCCCAAACAGCAAAAGCCAAGTGAGACGCACGTCCCAAACCCCAAAACACAGTTGGGACGGTCGTCCCACTCTCCCCCCAGCTTGGCCCAGTGTAAATTTTGCAGTTGGGACGACCGTCCCAACCCAGACGGCCGTCCCAGATGTCCAGGCTGCGAAATCTATAAATAGGAGCCTCATTTGTCATTCTCCACACCCTAGACAACTCCAAGACTTGTCTTCTTCTCTCCCTCCTTCGAATGATCTCTCTGATTGCCTTTAACAGGTAACAATCAGTTAAGGAATTTGTATTCCGGCATTCGATTCTTCTAGAAAATTTTAGTTGAGTCGAGTTTATTCGAGAAGAGAGTCGTTGTAGAGTGAAGGATTGCCGCAAAGCGTCATCTGTATAAAAGACTTATAATATAAAGCTTGCTTCGGAGGTTCTTCTCAATTCTCTTCCCTTTTATTGCTTTATTTACTACTTTCTGTATGCAATGTAGATAAAATCATGTAGATAGGCATATTTAAATACTGTACGAATAAAATAGGGTAATAGCGTAATTTCTTGTAATCTTTACTTAAATGAATTAATCCGTCATAGGGAACCCGAAAGGGGCGTTGTTGGGTGCTAATACCTTCCCCACACGTAACTAACTCCCTTACCCGACTCTGGTTATAATGGCCAAGTTTGGTTTTTATTAAAATCAATGCCTTTTTCTCCTTTTCCAATGTTTATGGTCAAAACATTGGTGGCGACTCCAAAAGAACCCTTTTCGAAAACCTTGCTTCTATTAGAGGATAGTTCAGCGTTGAGCGCCTTGGAAGCAATGAACATATTTTTAACAAAAACGCGAGTCTCAACCATCTTTTCGCGACCGCTCGCATTAACGTTCGAGATGTCCCAGGACGTCGAAACGGACGGCGGTGACAAATGGCGACTCCGCTGGGGAAGCTAGAGAGTTGATCCCATTTAGTGATGGATAAATTCAAACTAAGTAAAGATTTGAAATTACGCCTTTACCCTTTTCTGTATTTTTATTATATGGCTTTAATAACTGTTGTATGATTATTTCTGCAAATTGTTTGAAATATAAATTGCACACAAAAACCCTTGCACACAACAGTCCCTCTATACCCGGGGGCAAGAGTGAATACCTATAGGGAGTGGGTGGCAGATATGACCGACTTGTTGGCACACGGGGCTACAACCGTTGTCGGAAACCACCAACTCAAGGTGATAACTCTCTTCTTTTGGTCTAAGGATGTCGACACGGAGTTCCGTGCATGACCCGAGGACTGAGAGATTGAGAGGGCCCTATAATGGGGGCACCTTGGGGACCTTTGGCCTTGGTGAGAACAGTTAGAACTGCCTAAACCAAGCACGTTTCTGCAGGAAAACCCTACCTCGTGATTAAATAAGCGTGGCTCTGCTTGTGGATGTATGAATTGTGTGTGCATACGTTTGCTGCATTTGTATTGATGCATTAGCATAGGGTAATCATACAACAAACAAAAAAAATGAAAAACCCTAAAAATCACAAAAAGTGATAAGATAAAAGACCTTTATCTCGGACAGTCTTCAGTTAAGCTAGCCTGGTTTCAAGTTCTTTGTAAGCTAAGTAGCCACGTTGACCGACAGAAGAGATAAAGGGTCATAAAAAATATAAAAACAAATCAAAACCATGAAAATACCTCTGTTACAAAATAAAAGTTTTTTAATAAAAGTCCTATAATTCATACCACTTGTTGCTCATAAAAATAAAAAGAGAAGAAAATAGGACTCTCTTCATTAAAATCCATAAACATTCATATAGATAAGCTTTCTTTTCAAGAAAAACCCAGTACTATCATGCATCATATTAGGAATAAAATATGATAATACTTAGAAAAATAAACACTTGCATACATGCATTTACAAAAAATTCATCCTCATATCTTGCATTTTCACTTTTGCTAGATAATGGAGGGATCCGGTAATAGACAATTAAAGAAAGTGGAGATCCTTCTATGCCGTGTAGAGAAGTTACGGCAGTTGTGTACATATATGCCGCCGGAGGTCCGTGCTAGTTTTGAGAAGTCTTATGGAAGAATTCTTGACCTCTTGAAGATCAGTATTGATCCGATATTTGTTAGAGCATTGGTCCACTTCTGGAGTCCCAATCTACACTGCTTTGAGTTCTCGCAGTTTGACTTGGTACCAACCTTAGAAGAATATGAACTCATGGTCAGATGGCCTCAGTCAGTTGGGGTCTATGTTTGTTCGGGAGTATACGTAGCCGTGAGTAAGGTTGCTACTATCATACGACTGCCTCCTCATCAATCCACCCTAGAGGGAAAAGGGAATATCAGAGGTTGGAAAATGGCTGTAATAGAAGACCACTTAGTTTCTCTGGCTGAAAAGAAAGATTGGTCTACATTTAACAAAACTCTAGCATTGGCAATGTTTGGAATCATATTATTCCCATTTCATGTGAACATTGTGGATCATGCTCGCAATAGATGCATTTTTTGCCTGGGATGTGTACTCAAAGAGTCCTATACCTACAATCCTCGCTGACACCCTGCTTTCCATAGATTTTTGCCGACAGAAACAGGGGAAAACACTTAGATGCTGCACTTCATTATTATACGTATGGGGCGTCACTCATTTCTACGCTTCAAGCCACATGGGCGTATTTCCTGATCCTCTAAGGAGTTTTTCAAAAATCTCTCTTCAACACCGTCAAGCCTTAGAATGGAAAACCGAGTTAGAAAACTGGAACATAGAGCATGTATCATGGGTTTGCCCTTGGTTCTGACCCGGTTATATTCTCGTACGATGCGGAGATTACCTGAGCATACCACTTCTAGGTCTTAGAGGTTGTATAGCCTACTCTCCTAAGATGGCTATGAGACAACTTATGAGAACCCGCACCGCACCAATTCAGGAAGAGCTCGTAGGGCTGAGTCTATGCCATTATTCCCATAGCTTTGAAGAAGTATCCACTGTCCGGAAAGCATGGGAAAGACCAGTCTATATGGGAGATAAAGAACTCGGAAAGGTTCAGGTATCTACATCCCATGAATATGAAGAATGGAGGAAAAATAGAGGGATACCCCAACCATCTGCTGCATTCACCACAACGTTAGTTAGTGAAGAGCTACAATTGCAGGTCAATGCCTTAAACAAGAGGGTTGAAGTCATGGAAGCTCAGCTAAGGGCTTTTGAAGAAAAAGAGCAAGAATCAACCCTTATAATAGATGGTCTAAAAAGGCAATGTAGAAAGAAGGACCACAAAATAGAGCGTCTTAAGAATGATTGTGCCGATTATCGTGAAGAGACTAAACAAGCATTGAAGATTCCGAGACTTGAGCAAGATAGTCTGTTCGGGACATGAATGACGAAATAGCACATCTTGAGAGCACGCTTGCGTAACAGTGCAAGAACGATCAAGTTAATACAAGATGACCTAGCAAATACTCTGGTCGAAGCACGTAAGTGGTGGGAAACCGCCGAAAAATACAGAGTAGACCTAGAGGAGCTACATGAGAAAGAAAAAGATGGATTAGCTCAGTATGGTCAATTACTTCTTGAAAGAGACCGAATAATAAAGAGGTCCGATCAGCAGCATGCCTTGATCGTTCATCAGGAAGAGAAGATAAAAGAGGCTCGTCGAAATAGTGAAGATATGAGCCGGGCGGTATCTGAGCAAATCAAGACGCTCAGAAATCACGTGATAACAGCTGAAGACGAATTACGAAGAAAGCCTGATTTACCTATAGGATTCTTCAAGCTTTTTCACTTTTGTCAACACTTGCTTCAAAGCATTGTATAGAAGGATACACACTTTCTAATAAAAGGATTTTTTTTCCTTAAATTGTTTATTGCATTCATAAGTTGCATACATTCACATATCCCTCCTCGTTTTAATAATAAAGGTAATAAAAAGAAAGAATTAACTGATGTGCTTTCCACAAATCAGAAAAATGGAAAAGAAGCCTTTCGTCATCAAAATCTCTACGACGGTCGATAAATCCGAAGATAATAACAAACAAGCACCGTTAAACATTCTGATCAATAAAAGGGAAGAAACAATAATGCCTTTATGTTTATTGGTACCGCGTCCTTTCCCTTATTCATCAAATAAAGCTGTACCTTGGAGATACTCAGAAGAATTGCCAGTTAACCAAGATATCTCCAACATAGCCGGTATTGGGGGCATGACTCGAAGCGGAAGAATATACTCCCCCAAGGAATTACAAGAAAATACTCCTAAAGAAAAGGCGAAAAATAAGGCCGAAGAAGAAAAGGAATCCAAGGAGGAGACAGATGAGTTACTCCAATACATAAGACAAAGTGAGTACTCCATCATCGATCAACTCAATCGTACTCCAGCAAGGATGACTTTGTTATCACTCATCATGAGTTCGGAACCGCATCGAAACGCATTGTTAAAGGTTTTGAATGAATCATTCGTTCCGCATGAAATATCCCAAGACAAGTTTGAAGGAATTATTGGTAATATTACAGCCAATAATCATCTTACCTTCACTAATGAAGAACTCCCTGTTGAAGGGTCCAATCATAATAAGCCCTTGCATATTTCTGTCAAATGCAAGGAATATCTCATTTCCAAAGTTCTTGTGGATAATGGGTCATTCTTAAATGTTATGCCTAAAAGTACACTCGACAAGATAACAGTGCAAGGAACCCACATGCGCCCGAGTAATACAGTTGTTCGAGCCTTTGACGGATCAAGACGAGAAGTAGTAGGAGAGATCAGTCTACCAATCCAAATTGGCCCTACTATCTTCAACATAGACTTCCACGTGATGGACATCATGCCTGCATACAGTTGTCTCCTTGGTAGACCTTGGATTCATAGCGCTAAGGCAATACCTTCAACACTCCACCAGAAAGTCAAGTTTGTGATAAATAATAAACTAGTCACAGTTCAAGCTCGAAGAAGACTTTCCGATTAGCAAACCATCTCGTCCAACCATATGTGGATGCGGTCGAAGAGGCTCTTGAAACATCTTTTCAAGCGCTCGAAATTGCCAACATAGAAAGACTCCCTGGTAATATGAAGGTGGCCCATATGATGAAAAAATATGGATATCGCCCAGGACAGGGGCTCGGAAGGAATGCTCAAGGGATAAGAGAGCCACCAGATTTCAAGGATAATCCGCTAAAGTATGGTTTAGGGTACGACCCCACAAAAGATCGAACCATACGGAAAATAGGGAAGTCTTACCCCTCGAAGATGGTATTCCGAAGAGGAGGAGTATTAGCGCAAAGGGTAGCGTTAGTCATTAGGTGTCCTTCTTCTGATTCTAAGGGATGTAAATCTAATGACTATTAGAGATCACTCCTCGGGGTATGCCCGGCCCCCGAGCATCTTTAGGGCACACATTTCCCTGAAATTACAAAAGAATGTTATTCTTACTATCTGCTTCTTTTCTTACTAAATGTATCTATACCCCATTTTAATAAACAAGGTTTAGATAAAATGTTTTGTTCCAAATGCGTCTGAACAATTAAAGCGCCACAAAGTAAAGTAAAAATGATTAACTAACTAGAAACACAAATGAAATCTATCTTGACAAAATCAAGTTTCGACAATGTTGTGCAAAAAAATATATATGCATATAAAAGAAAAGCCCGTCGAGGCCAAAGGCCGAGACAAGAAAATAAAAGGGCAAAATACCCGGCAGGAAACCCACAAAGGGGGCTGCACAAAAGTTAGGGTAAACCCGGCAGGAGACCCGAACAATAATAAAGGGTAGCCTGGGAAAAAGTTAGGGTTATTAAAAGTCCGCTAGGTATTCCTTAAAAATAAATACAAAAAAGGGAAACCTAGACAAAAGTTAGGACATAAGCACATCATCCTAGACTGAAAACCTGAAAGGGCGGCCTAGGGAAGTTAATCAATCACAAAAAGGCACTATAAATCAGTAAACAACGACGCCACATCATAAGAATGAAACGGTTATCTAAACTAGCCTAAACACAGACTAACCTTGGCTAGCCATTCTTACAAAAACCTCTATTATAAAAAAATATCCCTCTAAAACACAAGCCTTTGTTGTAAATCCTTTTCTTTCTCTTCTCTTGACCATTTCACTATAAAGCATTCAAGTAATAAAGGGGAATGTGGAAACATAGTGATCAATAGGAAGGTCGAAATCCCGAAGGAAAGGAAGGAAGGCATTGATATGGCAGTTGCCCTACGAACAAAAGATAATTCTTCGGCCATAGCAAAAGAAAATTCCAAGACGGCAAATCAATACAGCTTAGCTTGTTGATCAAGAAACAAGATGACATAAAGGCGCAGCACCAAGAATGCGCCCGAAGTCAAAGCACATCGCTTAAAACTTTTGAAATATTAACCGAAATAGATCATAGGATGCATATCATGAAACATTACATGCATTAAAGCATAGATGAAGGGAATCCTATCTTCAATTTCAACAAAAAACACGAAAATTAACTCAAAAAAACAAAAAACCAACATAAGAAGCTTGAGACGGCCGTCCCAAAGTCCAGACGGCCGTCCCAAAGGCCAAATTTCAGTTGGGACGCACGTCCCAGGTGGGGGTTGGCCTGTGTGTATTTTTTCAGTTGAGACGGCCGTCCCAACCCAGACGGCCGTCCCAAACTCCCCTGCGCGGCCTATATAGGTGGGGCGCGGGTTTTGACACTTGTACCTCAATCCAAGCTTCCTATCTTGTTTTTCCTCCTTCTCTATACACTGTTAGCATCCCTAAGAGAGTAAAACTCATAATGGAACGTGGAGAAGCATCATCCAGGAGAAAGCGCACCAGGACTACTGCCAGAAGAACTCCTGTCATCAGCATGTTGCTAGCAGAAGCACATCAACAACGACTGGCAAATATCCAACAATTTGCCTGGTATCCTATGTCGCGACTCGGATTTTGAAATTTTAGCTACATTCTACTGGAGCAAGACGTCGAAAGTTCATCCACAACATAGGATGGGACTTTCCGCTCCGTGAGCCACCTACTCGGATCCACCGCACTGCCACAATGGAATTTCTTGCTTCTGTCAACATGATGGAAATGCCATCCGCAATTCTCGGAGTGCCACCAACTCAAGCGGTCTCCTACTGCATGGATGGAGCCTACCGGACCACTGTTCTGGATGACTTTAATGTCATAATGGGTTTCTGCCAACGAGCAGATACAAGGACACCAGAATATCGGTCCGCATATTTGGAAAAACCTGCTGTTCTCACCACCACTAGCATGTGGAAAGAGATCACCGGAGCTCACAACCCGCCAACACACTTGAAGGGGGCATCCTTCTCTCCTCCGCTCCGCATATGCCACAAACCGCTCGTCGGACCCTACACAACTGTAAGGAGAGCCAGGGAAAGGTAACGCTGGCCGACCTTTTCATTGTCTACCGTATGCACCAGGGGCATAAGTGCAACCCGGATACGCATTCCCGAAGGCCGTAAAGGAATGCGGTACTCGGGGACCAGCAGGAGCTATCATGGTGGCTCCCCTCCTTACTCCTTTGGCTGAGTACTGGGGATGCACTGACGGAGAAGATATCCCAGTTGAACTCCAATCAGAGCCGATCAACGGAGGAGTGTTGACGCACATGAACATCCTCAGCAGGCAAGGAACAGGGTTCATCTTGAACCCTATCATCTCGATTTCTTGGGATATGCGCGACTTCGATACGCCGCAAGACATCCCTACTACCTCTGAATCCCAGCAGCAGTCACGTGATCCAGACTTCCCCGGCCTGTACCGACGCCTGGACGAGGAGCACGCATACATGGAAGGAGAGATCCAGCTTCATACGCCAGCAGCTTAGTCACCGATCGTTAGGCAAGACAGATCGGATCGCCGGATAGAGAGCTTGGTCCAAACCCAGCAAGGTTCCAGCGTCACCTACTCCGCCGGTTCCCTTCACCAGTACCATCCGCCCACTCCAGTCCAGAGGCGGATGATTAGGAGGAGTCTTTCTATAGTTTTTTAGTATTTTGAAAAAAGCTTGAATGTACCAAACAAAAAGCAGTAATAAATAAAAGTAGTTATTTCTGTTTCATATTTCAAAAGCCCATGTGTACAAAAACTATAAAATAAAAGGCACACATGATATACTAAAAAGCCGGATTTCAAAAATTCGCGATAAAATTAAATCGCGATAGAAAAAGGCAAAATCAAAATTATCTTTAGCAAAATAAGGAGCTTCAAGGAAACTAGTTCCAACCATCAACCTTCTACACCAATAAAATAAGGAGAAGAAAAGCCAATGGAAAAGGCTTGATCATCCTCAAGAGGATCCTTGCCTATTCAAAGGCAGAAAAATACTCCCTGACTCAGCATCATCCTCACATGAGTCGTCAAACAGAGTCATTTAAAACTTCAATCAAACATCCTTCCATCCAAAAAGAAGGAAGCCATCAAAATAGAAAAGCCAACGGAAAGGCTCAACAATCCCCAAGAGGATCCTTGCCTACTCCAAAGGCAAAATGAAAAAGACTACTTCGTGACTCAGCTTCATTACCACATGAGTCATCAAGCACACTCATATAAGGATCTCCACTTCATTCCCCAACGGAGAACAAGGGCTACACAAGGGCCCATCATACAAAGTCAAGCTCTCTATATCACCGGGGGGCAACAAAAAGAAAAGAAAGAAAATTTTTTTATCCACAACAGAGGCCACTACAGAAAAAGGCCAAATAAATGTCTCTAAACAGAGCATATCAAGAAAAATCTCCACAAAGAGGAAAAGAAGAAAAATCTTCACCCCGATCAATAAAAAACTCCACAAAGCCAAGAGCCAAGACTCCATCATCAAAGTTGGATCCCCAAGAAATAAGGGAAAATTCCCCAAAGGATCACCGAAAAGAAAAAAGAAAAAATATCTTTTCATTCAAAGAAGAAGCCAAGGTGCATAAAAAGAGCACACACGCAAAAAAACCAAATCGCAAAAAAGAGAAATCACGAGAAAAGGGTAAAAACCCATTCCCCAGCAAAATAAGAGCTTAGGCAAAACCAGCTCAAACAACAGCAGCCAATAAGGAGTCGAAAAACTCCATTTCTCCCTAGAAGGACAATTCAAGACAGATCTCCAGAATGAAATTAATTCCCCAATGGATCATCAACAAGAAAACTACCCCAGTGAGCCTACGACAAAGGCAAACTACAAAATTATATCCACAGGGAGTTAAATCGCTCATAACGTCCAAAGACGGATATCCATAGTAAAGCACAAAAGCCTTTACTTGCAACAAGCAAGCAAAAAACTTAATATCCCCAAGAAATGGGAAATCAACCTATGCAAGAGGCAATCCAAACCCTCAAAAGTCTTCACCACTATTGAAGCATTCGCCTAATCAAGAGGCACAACAAAATCCCCAAATGAATCTTCGCCTAATCAAGAGGCACAATCAAGAAGAGAATACAAAATCCCCAGAGGATTCCCGCCTGAAAGAGGCAATCAACAAGAATCCCCGGTCAAGACCAGACGGCTAAAAGAAAAAGCCAAAATCAAAGAATCCCCGGCAAAGACCGGACGGCTAAAAGAAAAAGCCAAAATCAAAGAAATCCCTGGTAAAAGCCGGATGGCTAAGAGAAAATGCCAAAACAAAGAATCCTCGGCCAAGACCGGATGGCTAAACGAAAAAGCCAAAAACAAAGAATCCCCGGAAAAACCGGATGACTAACAGAAAAGTCAAAAAGTCAAATCAAATATTCCCCACAGAATAGGCGCATGAACAGAAACAGTAAGCCGCCAACACATAACCACAGGATTAACTACCAAAAAGTGCATCCTGAGAACCTTGCGGAACGGGGTTCGGACCAGGTGGGGGTAGGTACCCATCGAATCTTGCAGAACGAGATTCGGACCGGTGGGGGTAGGTACCCATCGAATCTTGTAGAAACGAGATTCGGACGGGGTGGGGATAGGTACCCATCGGAACCTTGCGGAATGGGGTTCGGACCAGGTGGGGGTAGGTACCCATCGGAATCTTGCGTAACGAGATTCGACCGGGTGGGGTAGGTACCCATCGAATCTTGCAGAACGAGATTCGGACCAGGTGGGGGTAGGTACCCATCGAGCCTTGTAGAACGGGATTCGGACCGGTGGGGGTAGGTACCCATCGGAGCCTTGCGTAACGGGGTTCGGACCGGGTGGGGGTAGGTACCCATCGAGCCTTGCGAAACGGGGTTCGGACCAGGTGGGGGTAGGTACCCATCGAACCTTGCGTAACGGGGTTTAGACCAGGTGGGGGTAGGTACCCATCGAATCTTGCAGTAACGAGATTCGGACCGGGTGGGGGTAGGTACCCATCGGAGCCTTGCGTAACGGGGTTCGGACCAGGTGGGGGTAGGTACCCATCGGAACCTTGCAGAACCGGGTTCGGACAAGGTGGGGGTAGGTACCCATCGAATCTTGCAGAACGAGATTCGGACCAGGTTGGGGTAGGTACCCATCGGAATCTTGCGTAACGAGATTCGGACCGCATGAGGGTAAGTACTCATCGAAATCTAGCAAAAATGCAGATTCGTACCTGGTGGGGGTAGGTACCCACCAAAACCTTAAAAATAAGGTCTGTACCGGATGAGGGTAAGTACTCATCAGAATCTAGCAAAAATGCAGATTCGTACCGGGTGGGGGTAGGTACCCACCAGAACCTTAAAAATAAGGTTTTGTACCAAATGAGGGTAGATACTCATCAAAACTTAGCAAAATGCATCGAGTAGAGTAAAAATACTCACCAAAAGCATTTCTAAAAACGGGTGCAAAGACTTGCTTCTATTAGAGGATAATTCAGTGTTGAGCACCTCGGAAGTAAGTACCCACAAGAGTTTAGAAAAATGCGAACTCATACCAGGTGAGGGTAGGTACTCACCAAAACCTTGTAGAACAAGGTTCATACCTAGTGGGGGTAGGTACCCACAAAAGTCTAGTAAAATACAGACTTATACCGGATGAGGGTAAGTACTCACCAGAGCTTTATAAAAGGAGGCTCAAACCGGATATGGGTTGGTACCTATCAAAATATTTATCATCCGGAGGATCAGCAAAGAAGCAGCATCCGAAGGATAACCGGGCAAAAGGGTTAACTCCTTCCCCTGCCGAATAACTTTGTCGGTATATTAAAACTAACAAAATATTTAGGCAGGTGAAGGGGGGGCAGCTGTAGACCCCTAATTTTGCCCGGCCTCTCAATAAAAGCTAGGGAGACTTCACACAAAGATAAAGTTCACCCGACTTCATATAAAAAACCGAGAAAGACCTCCCGCAACAAGACGGGGTTCACTCATCCACACAATAAAGACTAAGGAGACTTCCTGCACGAAGATAAAGCTCGCCTGGAATCTTAATAAAGGCCAAGAAGACTACCTTTATGAAGATAAAGCTTCAACGGACATCTATCAGCATCAATCTACGTCCGAAAAAAGGAAAGGAAAGCTTCCTGGGGGTCCCAGAACGCGAAAACTGGCCAAAACAGGTTGGGATAGCCGTCCCAAACTGGGACAGCCGTCCCAAACAGCAAAAGCCAAGTGAGACGCACGACTAACCTTTGGGACGGCCGTCCCAACCCAGACGACCGTCCCACTCTCCCCCCAGCTTGGCCCAATGTAAATTTTGCAGTTGGGACGGCCGTCCCAGATGTCCAGGCTGCGAAATATATAAATAGGAGCCCCAGACAACTCCAAGACTTGTCTTCTTCTCTCCCTCCTTCGAATGATCTCTCTGATTGCCTTTAACAGGTAACAATCAGTTAAGGAATTTGTATTCCGGCATTCGATTCTTCTAGAAAATTTTAGTCGAGTCGAGTTTATTCGAGAAGAGAGTCGTTGTAGAGTGAAGGATTGCCGCAAAGCGTCCTCTGTATAAAAGACTTATAATATAAAGCTTGCTTCGGAGGTTCTTCTCAATTCTCTTCCCTTTTATTGGTTTATTTACTGCTTTCTGTATGCAATGTAGATAAAATCATGTAGATAGCCATATTTAAATACTGTACAAATAAAATAGGGTAATAGCGTAATTTCTTGTAATCTTTACTTAAATGAATTAATCCGTCATAGGGAACCCGAAAGGGGCGTTGTGGGGTGCTAATACCTTCCCCACACGTAACTAACTCCCTTACCCGACTCTGGTTATAATGGCCAAGTTTGGTTTTTATTAAAATCAATGCCTTTTTCTCCTTTTCCAATGTTTATGGTCAAAACATTGGTGGCGACTCCAAAAGAACCCTTTTCGAAAACCTTGCTTCTATTAGAGGATAGTTCAGCGTTGAGCGCCTTGGAAGCAATGAACATATTTTTAACAAAAACGCGAGTCTCAACCATCTTTTCGCGACCGCTCGCATTAACGTTCGATATGTCCCAGGACGTCAGAACGGACGACGGCGACAAGTACTCCTTGCATTTGACTAAGATATGCAAGGGCTTGTTATGGTTCGACCCCTCGAGGGGGAGTTCTTCCTCTGTGAAGGTGAGGTGATCGCTTGCCGTGATGTGACCGACGATCCTTTCAACTTTTTCTTGGGATATGGTATGAGGTACATGCGCCTCGCTCAAGACCTTCAGCAGGGCGTTTCTGTGCGGTTCCGAGCTCATTATCAGAGATAACAATGTTATCTTTGCAGGTGTGCGATTGAGCTGGTCTATAATGGAATACTCGCTTTATCTTATAAACTGGAGTAATTCCTCTGTCTCCTCCTTGGATTCTTTATTTTCTTTTTCTTCTTCGGTCTTTTTATTTTTTCCTTTCTTTTTGAGGACCTCTTCCTGTGAGTCCTTGGGGGAGTAGACTCTTCCACTTCTAGTCATGCCCCCGATGCCGGCTATATTTGTTATTTCTTCTTTTATTGGTGAAGATTCCCCGTATCTCCACGGTACAACTTTATTTGTATTGTAGGGGAAAGGATGTGGCATAAATAGTCGCACTGGTGTCCTTGCCCCCTCTTCTTTATTCTTGAGGACCAACGACCGAGGCTTATTTTCCTTTTGCGACGAGTCGACCGTTGGGGTAAGCTTTATTAGGAGTGGCTTTCTCTCCATTCTTCTGATTTGGAAGACGTGTTAGTTAATCCTTCCTTTTTATTATATTATTTATTAAGCGTGAAGGAGGGGAAATTAAATATGCAAATGAATGTTTATGTATGCAAGTAGACAGTCGTTGAATAAAGAAGAAGATTTCATTTATTCAATAGAAGGTGTACATTCCCCTATTCCATACTACGAAGCAACTTTTGCTAAAAACGGAAAACCTTAAAGAAACCCACAGGCGGGTCTTGATCACTCTGTAGTTCTCTTTCGGCTTCCCGGACGTGACGAACAAGTGCTTCACTTTGTTTTCGGACCGCCTGGCTCATGTCTTCACTATACTTCTGAGCCTCTTTGATCTTCGCCTCTTGATGAACGACCAAGGCTTGTAGTTCATCGAGCTTCGCAACGGCTCGGTCTTTCTCTTGCAGTACCTGGCCATACTGAGCTAGCCCGTCTTTTTCTTTGCAGCGTAGCTCAGCGAGACTTCTGTTGAGTCTCTGGTTGGCCTCTCGCTCTTGGCGTATGTCTAACCAAGTCTTGGTGAGCTCTTGCGACAACTCCTTGATCGTTTGAGCCTGTTTTGCTGATTCGGCCTCAAGGCGTGCTGACTTGGCAGTTATTTCTTGGAGTTGGCTATCCGAACTGGTTCTGGCAGTTTTGGATGCTTGGATAGCTTGTTCATTAGAGTCGGCACATTGATCCTTGAGGCACTCTATTTCATGATCCTTTTTCTTGCCTTGCCTTTGTAGACCGTCAATTGTGAGGATAGATTCTTGCTCTCTTTCTTCAAGGGCCCTCATCTGGGCTCCCATGATTTCTATCCTCTAGGTCAAGGCATCAATTTGAGCCTGCAGCTCTTCACTATTGGCGCTCGTAATGGGTGTGGTGGATGGTCGAGACATCCCTCTTCTTTGTCTCCACACCTCGTAGTCACTGGTGACCGTCACCCGAGCTTTTCCTAGCTCTCTATCTCCCATGTAGACTGGTTTCTCCCATGCTTTTCTCACAGCTAGTGAGTTGGCGATTGTGCATGGGTCTCCGTAGAAACACAATCCTCCGAGTTCCCCCCGAGAAATGTTAGTTTGAGTCCTCATGAGTTGTCTCATAGCTACTCTAGGTGAATAGGCTATGCAACCCCTGAGTCCTATCAAGGGTACGTTCGGGTAGTCTCCACATCTGATGAGAACTGGGCCAGGTCGGAACCAAGGGTAGACCCAGGACAAACTGTTGGCGTCCTTTCGTTCCAACTCGTCCCTCCATTCTGAAGTTAAGCGTCATTGGAGAGGGATTTTGGAGAAGCTCCTTAAAGGATCGGGGAATATCCCCATATGACTGGAGGCGTACAGGTGCGTAGCGCTCCACACAAACAGTAATGAAGAGCAGCAGCAAAGTGTTTTTCCCTGCTTTTGGTGGCAGAATTCCACCGAGATCAAGGTGTCGACAAGGATTGCAGGCAGTGGACTCTTCGAGTTTACGTCCCAGGCGAAGAAGGCGTCCATGACGGCTTGATCTACTGTGTCGAGGTGAAAAGGGAACAAGATCGTTCCAAAAATGATTAGTGCCAGGGTTTTGTTGAAGGCGACCCACTCTGCCCTTTCAGCCAAGTAGGACAGGTGGTCTTCCAACATTGATACTTTCCATCCCCGGGTGTTCCCTTTTCCTATCAGGGTACTCTGCCGGAAAGGTAGTTGGATGAGGGCAGCGACCGGTGCTGCAGGAGTGTATGCCTCGTGGCGGATATGGACCCCGGCTGATTTGGGCCATTTCAACATAGTCTCATACTCCTCTAAGGTGGGCACCAGGTCGAACTGCGGAAATTTGAAGCACCGCAGACTGGAGTTCCAGAAATGGATTAATACCCTGAGGAACACCTGATCGACACAGATCTTCAATAGGTCTAAAATCCGTCCATAGGATTTTTCAAAATCGGCGCGGACCTCTGGTGGCATTGCCGCGCTAAGCCGTTCCAACTTCTCAGTATGGTAACGGGGAATATCCACCTTCTTTAGCTGTCTACTAGTCCCCTCCATTTTTTTAAAACCAAAATGCATGTTTTATGAAAAAAGATGCTTATTTGAATGAATGTGAGTGTTTATTTTCTGTTTATCATGTTTTGTATGATACATATTTTTTTTTTAACAATAAACTGCCTATATGAATGATTTGGGATGTTTATGAATCAGGTCCCATTGTTTTGGAAACAGATTTTATTTAGTATTTTATTTTTATTTATTTGTTTATTTTATAGCCTTTTATCTCTTCTGTCGGAACTGCGTGGCTACTTAGCTTACAAAGAACCTGAAATCAGGCTAGCTAAAAGGCAGACTGTCCGAGATAAAATGCGGCTTTATGTGAAAGAATAGTTAGCGTCCCTTATCTCTTCTGTCGGAACTGCGTGGCTACTTAGCTTACAAAGAACCTGAAACCAGGCTAGCTAAAAGGCAGACTGTCCGAGATAAGGGCGTTTATTTGTGAAAGTATTTTTTGTTCTGTTGTTTGTTTATGCTATGCAACAGACAAATGCAGCAAACATATGCACACACAATTCGATCATCCACGAATAGGCGAGAATTCGTTTTTATCACGAGGTAGGGTTTTCCTGCAGAAAAGTGCATTGGCGAGGGTAGGTTCTAACTGTTCTCACCAGGCTAAGGCCCCCAAGGTGCCCCCATTATAGGGTCCCCACTCTCCAGCCTTCCGACCATGCTTAGCACTAAGGCCATAGTCAGTCTTGTTGCCAAAAGAGGAAGGTTATCACCTTGAGTGGTGGTTTCCGATCACACCGGTGGGCACAAGGCCATCACTACAGCGAACTGTACCTGCCACCCACTCCCTATGGTTTTCTCACTTGCCCCTGGGTATAGAGGGAACTATAGTGTGCAAAGGTTTGTGTACAGTTTGTATCTCACACAGTTGCGTAAGTATAAACAAGCAACAGTTATTAAAGCCAAACCGTAAAACATGTTATAATACAAGGTAAGGGAAAAAGCATTATTTTCTTGCTTTATTTATTTTTTAAGCCGGCCCATCACTAAATGGGATCAACTCTCGAGGCTTCCCCAGTGGAGTCGCCATCTATCGCTGCCGTCAAAACGAGGGCGGTCGGAGCGACGCGATGGTTTTGACCCTCTTGATTTTCGCGTTTTTTATTGGTGGTTACAACGCCTTTAGGTTGTTCGATAACCAGGCTGAACCTAGGGGCGAGGTTTTCGAAAAGGCGCTCTTGGATTGTCCGATAACCAGGCCAATGCAAAAGCTAGTTTTGAAAGGGTTTTGTGGAGTCACCACCAATGTTTTTACCGGAAACATCGGAAAAGGGATTAAAAGGCGTTGGTTTTTGAAAAACCAACTTTGGTCATTAGAACCAGAGTTGGGTAAGGGAGTTAGTTACGTGTAAAGGAAGTATTAGTTCCTTTACGACGCCCCTTTCGGGTTCCCTATGATAGGCCACCTTTATGTAAATGATTAAACTGGAAAAATACGCTTTTACCCTTTTATTTGCGGAATTAAAATTATGACTACATGGCCCTAGCTTCTATTGCATAATGAAGATTAAAGCAGTAAAGTAGAGAGAGAGAGTATAAAAACCTCTGAGGCAAGCTTTTCTATTTAATTCTTTAATAACTTGGGTGCTTTTTGGCAGCCCTTCACTCTGCACAGCTTTGTAAACCTCTTGAAACGCTCAAAAATACTCTTAGAGACGCTTAGAAACTCCGGAAATGCTTTGGAGGGGTTATAGAGAGAAAAATTCTAGAGAGAAGGAGGAGAAACTGTGTGTGGTGTGTCGAAATGAGGGAATGGAGCCCCCTATTTATAGTTTTTTGCGCCTGACAGGTCGAGACCGCCGTCTCGTCTGATATGGTCGAGACCGCCGTCTCGTCAAACGAGACCGTCGTCTCGCCCTTCGCAGGTGGCGAGACCGCCGTCTCGCCAAACGAGACGGCGGTCTCGCCACTTGCATGAGGCGAGACGGCGGTCTCGATTTCGAGACGACAGTCTTGTCCCCAAAAAGGCGAGAAACCTTATTTTCGTGCCGAAAATCCTTCCTATCGTAGTATGGGGCCTAATAGTCTCTCCTAGTGGCTTCTTAGGCTTCGTCCATCTTTGAATAGGAGGTCTTTTACTGTTTATTTGGAGGCCGGGCAAGATTTGGGGTCTACATGCTGGTTGTCGGGGATTTTTGATGAGTGCCTCTTAGGTAGGCAGGAATCCTGTGAGGATTTGTTGATCTTGGTGACGCCTCTTGAGTAGGCGGATATCCATCGAAAATTTGCTGATTTTGATAGTGCCTCTGAGCAGGAAGATACTCCATTGAGTTTCTGGTAATGCCTCTGAGTAGGCAGATGCTTCATCGGAAGTGAAGACATTTGGCTGCATTTGTTTTGCCTCTAACTAGGCTGATATTCCCTTATGGGGATGCTGACTCTTGATTGCCAGGTCTTGCCTATGCGTAGGCGAATGACATTCTGAGGATGAATATGAAGTTTTTCCTTTGCAGTAGGCTCACTTGGATGATCTTTCTTTTTGTTTGATCCACCGGGGAATTGGTTGACTTCCCGGGGGTTAGATTTTGGTTTGCCCCCTGGAGTTTTGACTCCTTGTTAGGTACTGGTGTGAGCTGGTTTTGGGTATTTTGTTTACCTAAAAGTTAGGATTTTAATTTCGCCTTTTTTCGCGATTTATCTCTTTTTTTATCGCGATTTTGAAATCTGGCTTTTTTATGGGGATAATGTGTGCGCCTTTTTACTTTTTAGTTCCTTTTATACATGCAGGCTTTTTCTTCTTTTTGGGAATTCGCAGGGGATAAAGTTTTCTTTGGTGATCCATCAGGGGATTGTCGACTTCCTAGGGATCTAAATTTTCTTTTATGGGATGGAGTCCTAGCTCCTTAATGCGAGCTGACCTTGTGAAGCTCTTATTCAACTGGGGGATGGAGATTTCTTATTCTTCCTTTTTGTAGAATTTGTTGGGGTGATCCACTTGGGGATTTTTATTCGGCCTTCTCTGTCATGGCCTTTTTGTCATCTGTTGGAGATGAAGGGTTTTCTTTTCTCTTCTTTTCTCTCCTTTTTTTGTTGAGCCCTTGATGGTTTGGAATCTTTTGACTATTGATGATGATGGGCTCTTGAAGCCTTTATTCTCCATTGGGGAACGTGGAGGAGACTTTGGGTGAGTGTGTTTGGTGACTCATGTGATGGCAATGCTGAGCCATGAGGAGTATTTTTGTGTTGCCTCTGGAGTAGGCAAGGATCCTCTTGGGGATAACTAAGCCTTTCCGTCGGCTTTTATGATATTTGATGATTGTGCCCTCTTTTATTGGGTAGAAGAATGATGACTGGAGCTTTGGCTTCTAGAAGCTTCTTATGACAACTCGCTCTTCTTTCTTGAGGGAGAGCAATGTTTGGAGGCTTATTACTTTCTTGTGCCTTCTTTTCTGGGTAGAAGGATGGTAACTGGAGTTCTTGATTTTCAGAAGCTCTTATTTTGCTGAGTCGCTTGATTGACGACTTGCTCCATTTTATTGAGGGCATTATTTGGAGACTTGGTCTCGATGATCCTGTTTTCAATCACAAACATGGAGCTAGTCTCCTTATATGCATGAATGTTTTTCTTCTTCTTTTTTTGTTATTTACATGAAGTCATTTTTATTTCTTTTATTTTTTACCTTGACAAAGTCGTTTTGTGTGACTACTTGTGTGTGGATGCCTTGAATGCAATCTATCTTCTTCTTTTTTTATTGATGCATATGGAAAAGTGACTAGCATTCTCCTGCTGGACTTTAATGATTATGATCAAGGCCCCTCTCTTTTATTCATTTTTTGGTTTAGCCATATCTTTTGCCTAGACCGCCCTTTTGGGGTTTTCGGTCTAGCGGGCTGCCTTAATTTTTGCCTAGGATATCTTAGCGGGCTTTTTTCTTTTTTATGAATGCCCTAACTTTTGCCTAGAGCGCCCTTTTACAAGTTTTCGATCTAGCGGGCTACCCTAACTTTTGCCTAAGAATCTCTTAGCAGGCATTATTCTTTTTATTGTCATTTTTTCTTTCTCTTCTTTTTTCGAGAGATAGGAGCCTATCATATGCATGCAATGTTTGCGATATGCATCCTATAATACTATTTCAATTAATTTTTCAAAAGG
Source organism: Sphenostylis stenocarpa (assembly GCA_963425845.1). Taxonomy (NCBI): domain Eukaryota; kingdom Viridiplantae; phylum Streptophyta; class Magnoliopsida; order Fabales; family Fabaceae; genus Sphenostylis; species Sphenostylis stenocarpa. Next base: position 27,691,940 of record OY731400.1, on the reverse strand, counting down.
ATTAACCAATGTGTTTGAGCTTTCGACGTTATGTGCTTTGTCGACATGATAGGTTGTACCAATTTTGCCGTCTTGATCTTTCCATGATCGAAGAATGATTGTGTTGATTGTAGAGCGACTTGCCGTGTCAGTGCGTCCCTCCCTTTCCTTGGGGATGTCAATCCTCCTATTGATTACTATCTCCACATTTCCCTACTAATTACTAGAATGTCGTAGTGGTAAGGGTCAAGAGAAGAGAAGGAAGAGGATATTTAATTCAAAGGCTTGTGTTTTAGAATTGTTTTATTTTGACAAAAATGGTTTTTGTAAGCATGACTAGCCAAGGTTGGTTAGAGTGTTTAGGCTAGTTTAGACAAACGTTTTGTTTATGGTATGACGTCTTATTCTATGGGGCTTGCTATGACTGATTGACTTCCCTAGTCCGCCCTTTGGGTTCTCAGACTAGGATGTTGTGTTTTGTTTTGTCCTAACTTTTGTCTAGGTTTCTTTTGTTTTTTGTTGCTTTGGGAAACCTAGCGGACTTTATTTTGTAACCCTAATTTTTGCCTAGGCTACCCTTTATGGTTGTTCAGGTTTCCTAGCGGGTTTACCCTAACTTTTGCGTAACCCCCTGGTGGGTTTCCTACCGGGTATCTTGCCTTTTTTTTTCCTTCGGCTTCTATGGGCTTCTTTTGATTTTCTTTTCTCTTTGTACAACATTGGCGAAACACGACTTTATTATGATGAAGCGGAACCTTATTTTTTGTTTCTAGTCAATCAGTGATGATGGATTTGACTTTTATTTTGGTCAATGGCGCAGTTTGATTACTTTGACGCGTTTTAAAAACGTTTGCTTAAACATGGTTATTAATGAGGTTTAGATATGAATAACAAGAAGAGAAGTAGATAGTAAGAATGACATTCTTTGTAATTAATAGGGAAATATGTGCCCTACAATGCTCGAGGGTCGGGCTAGCCTCGAGGAGTAATCTCTAATAGTCATTGGATTTACAAACCCTTAGAATCAGAAGGAGAACACCTAATGACTAAAGTCACTTTTGACGCTTGAACCCCTCTATTTGGGAAAATCTGATTCAAGGTGTGGAGGGGAGACTTCCCTTTTCTTCGTGCAGCTTGATCCTTTGTATGGTAATGCTTTAAAGGATTGTCTTTAAAATCTAGTGGCTCCCTTATTCCTTGAGAGTTTCTAATGAGCCCTTGGTTTGGGCAGCATCTATATTTTCTTATCACGTGGGTCACCTTTATATTGTTAGGGAAGTCTTTTCATATTGGCAAAAGATATTCAAGGTAGGGAAAACGACTTGCTGATCTGAATGTCGTTTTTAGCTCGAACCGTGACTAGCTTGTCGCCTACCGTGAGTTTGTCTCTTTGGCGGAGCATTGAGAGAATTGCCCCATCATTGTGAATCCAAAGTCTACTCAGTTTCTTCTTTGGATTATGTTTTTCTTCGATCTTTTTATTTTTTTATTTATTTGTAGGAGCGTCATCTTACGGCTCCTTGGGGGAATAGATTCTTCCATTTCTAATTTTTCCCCCAATGCCAGCTATGCTAGAGATATCCTTGTTAATGGGCGGTGTTTTTGCGTATCTCCATGGTGCAACCTTATTTGATGTATGGGGTGAACAAATGTAACAACCTCCTTGCCCCTTCTTCCTTATTAACTCGGATACCCAACGGTTGAGGCTTATTATCCTCTTTAGGCGGATCAACCGTTGGAGAGAACTTGACGACAAAAGGTTTGCTCTTCATCTTATTCCAATTCATGGAAAGCACATCAATTAATCCTTTCTTTTTATTATCTTATTATTATTAAAGTGAGAATGAATGCAATTTATGAATGCAATAGATGGTTGAAGAGATGATGAAAACAAACAATTTTATTTATTTCATCCAGACAGTGTACATTCCTCAATGCAATGAAGTACATTTTTTTCTTTTTAAAAAAAAACGGAGAAGCCTAAATGAACCCATAGGCGAGTTAGAATTTCTATTTAATTTCTTTTTGACTTCCCGTGCATGGCATGCGAATGTCCTAATCCTTTTTTCATGGTATTGAGGAATGTCTACTTTCTTCGACTGTCTATTGTTAGATGCATGTTATGAGGATGAAGTTTGGTGGATGCATGTATGCAAGTGTTTGTTTTTTCCTAAACATTATCATGTTTTATTTTCTAACATGATGTATGATAGTGTTTGGGATTTTGTGTTTTTTTTTGTATGCGGATGAGGGCATGAAAAATACCAGCCACTTTCTAGAATGTAAAAAGATTTTTATTGTTTAAAATGAATGATTTATGAGATGGATATTCCTTAAGACAATGACTTAGGTATCCTCCTTAAAGCTTACACATTGTGGGGTATCATACCCACCTTGGTGTAATGGTTCTTTCCCCATCACAGACTTGACAAGTATAATAGGGGTCACCATCACACCTTAGTACACTTGTCCCTTCCTTGTCGCGAAGGTCACAAATGTGCTCGGGGCTGTAGACCCCTAATTTTGCCCGGCCTCTCAAAAAAAGATAAAGGAGATCACCCGTAACAAGATAAAGCTCGTCTAGCATTACAAATAAGAGCCAAGGAGACTTCCCATATGAAGATAAAGCTTCAATAGACACATATCGGCATCAATTGACGTCCAAAACAGGCAAGGAGAGCTTCCCGGAGTCCCGAAACGCGCGAAACTGGCCAGAACAGGTTGAGACGGCCGTCCCAGTTGGGACGGCCGTCCCAACCTGCCCCAGCCAGTTGGGACGCGCGTCCCGAAGTTGGGACGGCCGTCCCGAGCCCCAGTTATGTGGGACGGCCGTCCCGGGTTCCCAGGGGGTCCCAGCCTGTGTAATTTTGCCATTTGGGACGGCTGTCCCAGTCCAGACGGCCGTCCCACCCCAGATGGCCGTCCCAAAGTGCGCCAGCTGCGAAAAACTATAAATAGGAGGCTCATTTGCCACTTTTTCACACCACAGACACTCCAGAGAGCTCTGAAACACTTTCTAAAACTCAGAGCACTTGTCTATTTCTTTCTTTCTCTTGAATGATCTTTCCGATTGCCTTAAATAGGTAACAATCGGTTAAGGAATTATATTCCGGCATTCGATTCTTCTTTAAATTTTTAGTGGGGTCGATCTTGTATTGGTGAGGAGAGTCTGTGTAGAGAGAGGGGTTGCCAAAACGCATCCTCATAGTTGGAGATTCTCAATACAAAGCTTGCTACGGAGGTTCATTTCAATTCTCTTCTCTTTTATTGCTTTATTTATTGTTTTATTTAGCTTTATTTACTATTTATGCCATGTAGAGTAAAATCATGTAGATAGCTATTTTAATATCTCTTTTATTGCGTTATTTAGCTTTATTCATCATTTTATGCATGTAACATAGAATAAAATCATGTAGATAGCCATTTAATATTATGTAATAAAATAGGGTAATCGCGTAATTTCTCGTAATCTTTATTTAAATGAATTAATCTGTCATAGGGAACCCGAAAGGGGCGTTGTGGGGTGCTAACACCTTCCCCACACGTAACTAACTCCCTTACCCAACTCTGGTTATAATGGCCAAGTGCGGTTTTTCTTAAAATCAACATTTTTTCCTTTTCCAATGTTTAAGGTTAAAACATTGGTGGCGACTCCATAAGAACCTCTTTTCGAAAACCTTTTAAAACAAATACGCGAGTCTAAACCATCTTTCGCGACCGCTCGCATAAACGTTTCTAAGACGTCCTCCGGACGTCGAAAGGGACGGCGGCGACAGATGGCGACTCCACTGGGGAAGCTAGAGAGTTGATCCCATTTAGTGATAGATAAATTCAAACTAAGTAAAGATTTGAAATTACGCCTTTACCCTTCTGCATGTTTTTACTGTATGGCTTTAATAACTGCTGTATGATTATTTCTGTAATTGTTTGAAATATAAATTGCACACAAAAACCCTTGCACACAACAGTCCCTCTATACCCGGGGGCAAGAGTGAATATCTATAGGGAGTGGGTGGCAGATACGATCGGTTAGTTGGCACACGGGGCTACTGCCGTTGTCGGAAAACCACCAACTCAAGGTGATAACTCTCTTCTTTTGGTCTAAGGGTGTCGCCACGGAGTTCCGTGCATGACCCGAGGATTGAGAGATTGAGAGGTCCCTATAATGGGGGCACCTTGGGGACCTTTGGCCTGGTGAGAACAGTTAGAACTACCTAAACCAAGCACGTTTCTGCAGGAAAATCCTACCTCGTGATTAAATAAGCGTGGCTCTGCTCGTGGATGTGTGAATTGTGTGTGCATACGTTTGCTGCATTTGTATTGATGCATTAGTATAGGGTAATCATACAACAAACAAAAAAGTGAAAAACCCTAAAAATCAAACAAAAAAGTGAAAAACCCTAAAAATCATAAAAAAATATAAAAACATTAAGGTCATAAAAATACCTTTTTACAAAATTCTTGGCAAAGTCGTATCATTCATACCATATCATTCAATAAGTGGTAAAACCAAGAGAGAAAACCAATGCATTAAGAAAAGTATGCATAAACATCATCATAATAAAACCTCTCATACATAAACACATTCATCCTAGGGCATATTTATTCCACGCTAATCATTTAAAATAAAAAGTTATAATAAGAATCATTAAAATCATTTAGAAGGTGGCTGGTCTTCCGCCCGTCCTCACTCGTGCTCAAAAAGCTAAGAAGATGGAACAACTAGAAGAGCAAAACCGAAAGCTCACCGCTGAGCTTACTACGCTAAAAGAGCAAATGGCTCAAATGCTAGAAATGATGCATCAACAGAATCTTCATCGAGAGGATCCTCAGAATGGACAAGCCTCTCACCAAGAAGAAGAAGAGGAACCTCAAAGTGAGCACGATCATTCTGACACAAGAGCAGTACATATTCATGCTCCTGAAATATCAAAACAACAAATCACTGCTCTTGAAGAAAGGCTGAGAGCCATGGAAGGTCATAACTTTGATATAAAAGAAGCAGCTGATATGTGCCTCGTCAAAAATATCCAATTCCCTAACAAGTTCAAAACTCCGGACTTTCCAAAATACATGGGATCGACCTGCCCAAGAAGCCATCTTACAATGTACTGTCGTAAGATGGCTGCACATGCTGATAATGAAAAACTCCTGATCCACTGCTTTCAGGAGAGCCTGGCTGAATCAGCCTTAAACTGGTATATGCAACTAGAAGGAGGGCAAATCCAAACCTGGAGACATATGGCAGATGCATTTCTTCGTCGTTATAAATACAACATTGACCTGACCCCTGAAAGAGCAGATCTACAATTATTAAGCAAGAAAAACGACGAATCCTTCAAAGCATATGCCCAAAGATGGAGGGAATTGGCAGCGCAAGTGGAACCTCCTCTATCCGACAAGGAAACCACATCCATGTTCATCAATTCTTTGACTGGTCCCTATTATGACAAAATGATAGGGAACACATCAACACTCTTTGCGGATGTGGTAATTATAGGAGAAAGAGTAGAGCAAGGTCTGAAAAGCGGAAGAATTACACAGCATACTACCTCCAATTCCTCTACTCCGAATGATAAAAAGAGCTTTGGAAAGAAGAAGGAAGGAACTGTAAATGCAATCAACATTGCCACTCCTTCTTCTTCCTCACAACAAGCCAAACCACGCAGACAGGAGAGGAAATTCACTTCCATACCTACCTCCTATGGAAGTCTATTTTTGAAATTGTTGGACGCCAAGCTCCTCGTGCGCGTCCCTCCCAAGAAAATGGAGCCACCATACCCAGGAATGGTATAAATCTAATGAAAGCTGTGATTACCATTCAGGTTCTCCAGGGCACTCCATCGAAAGTTGTGTAGCCCTAAAGCACAAGGTCCAGAATCTAATAGACGCTGGATGGATTACCTTTGACGCATCTACTCTGAAGGTGGATGACCAGCCCCTATCAATGCCCGAATAAAAGATGGGATAACGGAGACCAGGCACATTAGGGCTCATCATTTTTATCATCTTTTGCAATAAAAAATATAGATAAAAATAGATATAAAAAAAAAAAAAAACTTCCGATGTATTTCTCGTGATCCCTGCCCATGATCACAAGATTTTTGGTTAATAAGGGCTTTGTAAATATTTTCTTCTATCAATACAATAAGGCATTTTTTTAATATCCATATTCTCTTTCATTCTTTTCTCTCTCATACATCTCATAAAGAAATCTAAAACAAAGCATAACCCATACAGTCATGTCTGTGATTGAAAACTCCTTGGAAGATCTGAAAGCTGAAGACGAATGGATTGAGTCAGACAGTGAGGAGGGGACCATTTCCCCGGACATGCAAAGACTGCTAGAAAAAGAAGCGCAATCAATACAGCCCCATCAGGAGAAAACTGAGGTCATCAATCTGGGACAAGAAGATAATAAGAAAGAAGTAAATATTGGAACCCAAATTGATGATGATGTCAAAGAAAAACTAATACAATTGCTAAGAGAATATATGGACGTGTTTGCGTGGTCCTACCATGATATGCCTGGGATCGATAAAAGTATAGTGGAGCATCGATTACCATTAAAAGAGGGATTTCGGCCCGTTAAACAAAAACTCAGAAGAGTAAAACCAGAATGGTCCTTAAAAATTAAAGAAGAAGTAGAAAAACAGTTGGATGCCAATTTCCTGATCGTTTCAAAATACCCTGAATGGCTGGCAAATATTGTGCCAGTTATAAAGAAAAATGGAAAAATCAGAGTATGCGTAGATTACCGGGACTTGAACCGTGCAAGTCCGAAAGATGATTTCCCCTTACCACATATTGATATGCTCGTAGATCACACTGCTACAAATACTCTTTATTCTTTCATGGATGGATATGCAGGGTATAATCAAATCAAATTGGCTGTCGAAGACAGAGAAAAAACTTCCTTCATTACGCCATGGGGGACATTTTGTTATAGAGTGATGCCGTTTGGACTTAAGAATGCAGGGGCGACCTATCAAAGGGCTATGGTTACACTATTTCACGATATGATCCACAAAGAAATCGAAGTATACGTGGATGATATGATTGTCAAGTCTAAAAATGAGACAGATCACTTCCTACACTTAACGAAATTATTCAATCGGCTTCGAAAATACCAGATTAAGCTTAATCCGGCTAAATGCACGTTCGGAGTACGATCAGGAAAACTTCTCGGGTTCATCGTCAGTAAAAAAGGAATTGAGGTGGACCCTGATAAAACAAAAGCAATCATAGAGATGCCCCCGCCAAGAACAGAAAAAGAAGTTAGAGGGTTCTTAGGCCGAATAAACTACATCGCACGGTTCATTGCGCAATTAACAGATAAATGTATGCCCATCTTCAAGTTATTGCGTAAAAACCAACCGACAGTTTGGAACGATGAATGTCAACGAGCCTTCGAAAATATCAAAATATGCCTAACTAATCCTCCAGCATTAATACCACCTGTGGAAGGGAGACCCCTAATTCTTTACCTATCAGGACTTTACGAGTCCATGGGATGTGTGCTCGCTTAACAAGATGACACTTGGTAAAAAGAACAAGCCATATATTACCTCAGGAAAAATTCCTAAACTATGAGACCCGTTATACACCATTCTAAAAAACATGTTGTGCATTGGTGTGGGCAACTCAACGCCTTCGACAATATATGGTCAGACATACAACTTGGTTAATTTCCAAAATGGACCCAATCAAATACTTGTTTGAAAAACCCATCTTGACCGGAAGGATAGCTAGATGGCAAGTACTCCTCTCAGAATTTGATATTATTCATATCACTCAGGAAAGCTATAAAAGCCAGTCCTTTGGCAGACTACCTAGCACATGGGCCAACAGACGAATATCAATCCCTCCAAGATGATTTTCCAGGATGAGCATATAATGCATATTCAACATGAAGAGCTTAAAAATGATGAGTGGATCATGTTTTTCGATGGAGCTTCAAACTTACTAGGACATGGGATTCGGAGCTATTTTAATATCGCCTGAAAAGAAGCATATCCCAGATAACAGCCAGATTAACCTTCGACTGTACAAACAATATGGCAGAATATGAGGCCTGTGCTCTAGGTATTCAAACGGCCTTGGATCACTGGGTAACCAAACTCAAAGTATTCTGTGACTCATCCCTTGTTATTTATCAGCTCAAGGGTGAATGGGAAACTAGAAACTCCAAATTAATCCCTTATCTGGAGCATATCCGTAAGATGACTTCACAAATGGAAAACATCAGTTTCGAATATATCCCTCGGGAGGATAACCAAATTGCTGATGCGCTGGCAACATTATCATCCATGTTCGCACTAGGGCAAGAGCATGAGATGCCTATCATCCAAGTCAAAAGGCACGACAAACAAGCCTTTTGTATGATGGTGGATAGCGAAAAAGATAAAGCCCCTTGGTATCAGGACATAAGGCGATACTTGACAAAGGGTGAATACCCCGAGGGAATCAGTGACAATGATAAAAGGACCATTCGTAAAAGGGCTATAGGGTTTACAGTGATAGGAGAAACCCTCTATAAAAAGAATTGTGATTCTACTTTATTAAGATGTGTTAATCCCGAAGAAGCCCAGATATTGATCAAAGAAATACATGAAGGAACCTTTGGGACTCATGCACCAGGGCATATCATGGCTAGGAAAATCCTCAGAGCAGGATACTTTTGGTCCACAATGGAAAAGGACTGTTATCAGCATGCTAGAAAATGTCACAAGTGTCAAATACACGCAGATAATGTACATGTTCCACCGATACCTCTCAATGTTATGGCTATCCCTTGGCCATTTGCTATGTGGGGCATAGATGTCATCGGACCTATTGAGCCTAAGGCGTCCAATGGTCACCGATTCATTTTGGTAGCCATTGATTATTTCACTAAATGGGTGGAAGCTGCATCTTATGCACATGTGACTAGAAAAGTAGTGGTCACCTTCGTTAAGAAAGATATCATATGTCGATACGGCATTCCACATCGCCTCATTACTGATAATGGGACCAATCTGAATAATAAAATGATGGAAGAACTATGTTATGACTTCAAAATTCAGCATCATAACTCCTCTCCTTATAGGCCTAAAATGAATGGCGCAGTGGAAGCAGCCAATAAAAACATCAAGAAGATTGTTCAAAAGATGGTTAAAACCTATAAAGATTGGCATGAAAAATTACCTTTTGCTCTTCATGGATATCGAACGTCTGTACGAACCTCAACAGGAGCCACTCCATTCTCCCTTGTATATGGAATGGAGGCCGTATTGCCAATAGAGGTCGAAATACCTTCCCTGCGAATTATTATGGAAGCAAAATTAACAGAATCCGAATGGGTCCAAAGTCGATACGATCAATTAAACCTTATCGATGAAAAGCGGCTGAATGCCATATGCCATGGACAAGCCTATCAAAAGAAGATAAAAAAGGCTTATGATAAAAAGGTACGCCCTCATACTTATCAAGAAGGGGATTTAGTGATAAAGAAACTGCTTCCAGCCTGGAAGGATAAAATTGGAAAATGGGCGGCAAATTATGAAGGACCCTTTTTGGTCAAATCGAGCTTTCTCAGGAGGGGCACTTATTCTCACTAATATGGATGGAGAGGAGCTTCGACACCCAATCAATTCTGAACGCAGGAAGAAATATTATGCTTGAAGACATTGCTCAAGACCCGTCAGGAATGAAAATCCGCAAAGGACATTCCTGGGCAAAAGATAGGGTCCATATTCCTCGCTAGGATATGTCCTAGGCAAAAAGAAGAGGTCAAAAAAAAAAAAAAAAAAAAAAAAAAACTAAGAGCAATGGTTACATTAGTTGAAAACCGAAAAGGCGGCTAAAGTAACATTCTTCCAGGAGCAAGCAGTCTGCATAGTCTTCACTCTGAGCTCAGGCATCTCAACTGAAGCAATTAGGAGAACTGGGGCAGAATATCATAGACATGACTGCTCAAGCCTATACAGGACAGCCAACCTTGACTACCCATTCTTCTAAATTCCTTTTGTAATCCTTCTGGAAAAGAAATAAACTTTCGTTCATTTATCAATAAAATTCCCTTTCATTTCCTTTCTCTTGACCAAATATTATGGAAATGCCTCTTTATTGATAAATCATAAATATGCGCAAAGACTTTTTAATCAAAGATCAAACATGCATCTAAAAAGGGGAAGCATATAAAAATAATAAGATAATAAGCGCCTGTAGGATATTCTTAGGAAAAAACCAGGGTAGCCTGCTAGAAAAAAAAAAAAAAAAGAAAGAAGAACGACATCTAGGCAAAAGATAAGGCAAAAGCCCCCTAAGATATTCTAGGCAAAAATTAAGGCAGCCCGCTAGATCGAAAACCCGTAAAGGGCGGTCTAGGCAAAAGATAGGGCTAAAACCAAAAGATGAGTAAAAGATGAGCCCATCATTAAGATCATAAGAAAGGAGCCCATCGGCATATTCGCGAGAAGCCGACAGAAGAAGGCCAGTCACTTTCTAAATGCATCAAAAATAAATGAACATCAGATTGCATTTAGGACATCCACACACAAAGTAGTTGCATAATACGACTTCGTCAAAATCAAGAAAAAATAATTTTCTTCAAACAAGAATAATAAACATGCATATAAGGAGGATAGTCTCCATGTTTGTGATTGGAAATAAAAGGCGCCAAAATCCAGCCTCTAAATGAAAGTCAAAAACACGAAAGGCGAAATCAAAATCATTTTAGCAGACTAAAGAGCTCCAAGAAAGCTAATTCCAACCATCAACCTTCTACACCAATAAAAGAAGGTACATCAAAAATAGAAAAAGCCAATGGAAGGGCTTGATAATCCCCAAGCGGATCCTTGCCTACTCCAAAGGCAAAACAAAATTTCTCCATGACTCAACATCTACACTACATGAGTCATCAAGCATAAATCACTTGGAGCTGCAATCAACATCCACCACATCCAGAAAAGTCATCAATGTAGAAAAGCCAACGGAAAGGCTCAATTATCCCCAAGCGGATCCTTGCCTACTCCAGAGGCAAAACAAAAAGAATACCTCGCGACTCATCTTCGTCACCACATGAGTCATCAAGCACACTCATATAAGGATCTCCACTTCATTCCCCAAACGGAGAATAAGGGTTACACAAGAGCCCATCATACGAAGTCAAGTCCTTTACATCACCAGAGAAGGCAAGCATCCGTGAAAAGAGAAATCCCCAAGAAGAGCACATCAAGAAAAATCTATAAAAGAAGAAAATGAGAAAATTCCATCCACAGGAAGGCAAATCAACCCCCTGGATCATCAAAAAGAAAATTTTCTCCCAGGAAGCCTGAACCGCAAAGGCAAATTACAAATTACAAATCCACAGGGAGTTAAGCACCCAATATGAATATCCCCAGCGAAGTACAAAACCTTCACTCTCAAGAATGCCTATGCTTACTCAGAAACAAGCAAAGAGCCGATATCCCCAAGAAATGGGAAATCAACCTATAAGAGGTAATACAAACAAAACTTTCAAGAAACATCTACCTACTCAGAGGTACTATCAAGAACAAATATCCTCAAATAGAACATCAGCCTATTCAGAGGCGAACAACAAGTAAAAAGCCTTCATCATTATTGAAGCACTTGCCTAATCAAGAGGCACAATCAAAAATCAACAAATCCCCAGTGGATTCCCGCCTAATCAAGAGGCACAACCAAACAAAAACATCCCCAAGTGGGCTCTCGCCTAATCAAGAGGCACAATCAAGAATCAATAAATCCCCAGTGGATTCCCGCCTAATCAAGAGGCACAACAAAATCCTCAAGTGAATCTTCGCCTAATCAAGAGGCACAATCAATAAGAGAATTCAAAATCCCCAAAAGGATTCCTGCTAAAAAGAGGCAATCAACATAATCCCCGGCAAAGCCGGATGGCTAAAACAAGAAAAGCCAAAAATCAAGAATCCTCGGTAAAACCGTGATGACTAAAACAAAAAAATAAAAAAAAAAGAAAAATTACTCCCCATAGGCGCATGATCAGAGACAATAAGTCGCCAGAAACCTGAATGAGGGTTCGTACTCATCAATCAAAAAGATATTCCAAAAAGAGCATTCCAAGAATTTGTCAAAATGCAGATTCGTACCAGATGGGGTAGATACTCATCAGAGTCTGTCGAAATGCAGACTCACACCCAGTGGGGGTGTAAAAACCATTAGAGTCCGGCAAGATGCAGACTCGCACAATAGAGCCTTGTCAAGATGCAGGTTCACACCCAGTGGGGGTGTAAAAACCATTAGAGTCCAGCAAGATGCAGACTCGCACAGTAGAGCCTTGTCAAGATGCAGGTTCGCACCCAGTGGGGGTGTAAAAACCATTAGAGTCCAGCAAGATGCAGACTCGCACAATAGAGCCTTGTCAAGATGCAGGTTCACACCCAGTGGGGTGTAAAAACCATTAGAGTCCGTCAAGATGCAGACTCGCACAATAGAACCTTGTCAAGATGCAGGTTCACACCCAGTGGGGTGTAAAAACCATTAGAGTCCGGCAAGATGCAGACTCGCACAATAGAGCCTAGTCAATATGCAGGTTCGCACCCAGTGGGGTGTAAAAACCATTAGAGTCCTGGCAAGATGCAGACTTGCACAATAGAGCCTTGTCAAGATGCAGGTTCGCACCCAATGGGGTGTAAAATCCACTAGAACCTAGTCAATATGCAGGTTCGCACCCAGTGGGTGTAAAATCCACTAGAACCTAGTCAATATGCAGGTTCGCACCCAGTGGGGTGTAAAATCCACTAGAACCTAGTCAATATGTAGGTTCGCACCCAGTGGGGTGTAAAATCCATTAGAACCTAGTCAATATACAGGTTCGCACCCGAGCTGGGGTGTAAAAACCACTAGAATCTGGCAAAATGCAGATTCGTACCAGGTGGGGTAAGTACCCACCAAAACCTTAAAAATGCAGATTCATACCAGGTGGGGTAGGTACCCACCAAAACCTTAAAAAGGAAGCTCAAACCGAGATAGGGGTTGGTACCTATCAAAATATTTATCATCCGTAGGATCAACAAGGAGCAGCATCCGAAGAATAACCGGCAAAAGGGTTAACTCCTTCCCCTACCAACTAATTTTGTCGGTATACCAAAACCAACGAATTAGTTGGGCAGGTGAAGGGGGGCTTGGAGACCCCTAATTTTGCCCGGCCTCTCAAAAAAAGATAAAGGAGATCACCCGTAACAAGATAAAGCTCGTCTAGCATTACAAATAAGAGCCAAGGAGACTTCCCATATGAAGATAAAGCTTCAATAGACACATATCGGCATCAATTGACGTCCAAAACAGGCAAGGAGAGCTTCCCGGAGTCCCGAAAAGCGCAAACTTGGCCAGAACAGGCTTGAGACGGTCGTCCCAGCTGGGACGGCCGTCCCAACCTGCCCCAGCCCAGCTGGGACGCGCGTCCCGAAGTTGGGACGGCCGTCCCGAGCCCCAGTTATGTGGGACGGCCGTCCCGTGTTCCCAGGGGTCCCAGCGCGTGTAATTTTGCCATTTGGGACGGCTGTCCCAGCCCAGTACGGCCGTCCCACCCCAGATGGCCGTCCCAAAGTGCGCGCAGCTGCGAAAAACTATAAATAGGAGGCTCATTTGCCACTTTTTCACACCACAGTACACTCCAGAGAGCTCTGAAACACTTTCTAAAACTCAGAGCACTTGTCTATTTCTTTCTTTCTCTTGAATGATCTTTCCGATTGCCTTAAATAGGTAACAATCGGTTAAGGAATTATATTCCGGCATTCGATTCTTCTTTAAATTTTTAGTGGGGTCGATCTTGTATTGGTGAGGAGAGTCTGTGTAGAGAGAGGGGTTGCCAAAACGCATCCTCATAGTTGGAGATTCTCAATACAAAGCTTGCTACGGAGGTTCATTTCAATTCTCTTCTCTTTTATTGCTTTATTTATTGTTTTATTTAGCTTTATTTACTATTTATGCCATGTAGAGTAAAATCATGTAGATAGCTATTTTAGTATCTCTTTTATTGCGTTATTTAGCTTTATTCATCATTTTATGCATGTAACATAGAATAAAATCATGTAGATAGCCATTTAATATTATGTAATAAAATAGGATAATCGCGTAATTTCTCGTAATCTTTATTTAAATGAATTAATCTGTCATAGGGAACCCGAAAGGGGCGTTGTGGGGTGCTAACACCTTCCCCACACGTAACTAACTCCCTTACCCAACTCCGGTTATAATGGCCAAGTGCGGTTTTTCTTAAAATCAACATTTTTTCCTTTTCCAATGTTTAAGGTTAAAACATTGGTGGCGACTCCATAAGAACCTCTTTTCGAAAACCTTTTAAAACAAATACGCGAGTCTAAACCATCTTTCGCGACCGCTCGCATAAACGTTTCGAGACGTCCTCCGGACGTCGAAAGGGACGGCGGCGACAGGGGCCTCTTTCGCCATTGTCTTAGGGATATCTAGTGCTCCCTAGAATGAATGTATTTATGCATGCACCAGTACAAAAGGACAATAGATGTTCAAAGTGGCATAACTTTTGACTGAGATGTCTGATTTGGACGCAGAGCATATCAAAAGAAAGAGAAAAAGGTGAAGAATCAAGTTTCAAATTCCAAAGGGGATTTGGCCTAGTGATTTTCCCAAAAAACGCTTCTAAGACCCATTTTTTAGGGATTTATTAAAATGATGCGTATGCGTACCTTCTTTATGCATTTGTTTTCTCTCTTGGTTTTTCCACTTATGACATGATGCGATATGAATGATACGACTTTGTCAAAATTCTTTTATTCAATATTATTATTATTATTATTATTTTGTTTGGTTTATTCATAACCTTTTATCTCTTCTATCGGACTGCGTGGCTACTTAGCTTACAAAGAACCTGAAATCAGGCTAGCTAAAAGGCAGACTGTCCAAGATAAAAAAATGGCTTTATGTGAAAGAATAATATTTAGCGTCCCTTATCTCTTCTGTCGGACTACGTGACTACTTAGCTTACAAAGAACCTGAAACCAAGATAGCTAAAAGGCAGACTGTCTGAGATAAGGGTGTTTATGAAAAAATGTTTTTGTGATTTTTCTGTTGTTTGGTTATGCTATGCAACAAACAAATGCAACAAACAAATGCGCACACAATTCGATCATCCGTGAACAGGCGAGAAGTTGTTTAAATTACGAGGTAGGGTTTTCCTGCAGAAAAGTGCTTTGGCGAAGGTAGGTTCTAACTGTTCTCACCAAGGCTAAGGCCCCCAAGGTGCCCCCATTATAGGGTCCCCACTCTCCAGCCTTCCGACCATGCTTAACACTAAGGCCATAGTCAGTCTTTGTGCCAAAAGAGAAAGGTTATCACCTTGAGTGGTGGTTTTCGATCACACTGGTGGGCACAAGGCCATCATTACAGCGAACAGTACCTGCCACCCACTCCCTATGGATTTCTCACTTACCCCCGGGTATAGAGGGAACTGTAGTGTGCAAGTGTTTGTGTACAGTTTGCATTTCAAACAATTGCGTATGTATAAACAAACAACAGTTATTAAAGCCAAGCATTAAAACATGTTATAATAAAAGGTAGGGTAAAAGCGTAATTTTCTTGGTTTATTTATTTTAAGCCGACCCATCACTAAATGGGATCAACTCTCTAGGCTTCCCCAACGGAGTTGCCATCTGTCGCTGCCGTCAAAACGAGGCGGTTGGAGCTATATGATGGTTTTGACTTTCCTATTTTTCGCGTTTTTATTGGTGTAGTTACAACGCCTTTAGGTTTTCTGATAACCGGGCTGAACCTAGGGGCGAGGTTTTCGAAAAGGTGTTCTTAGATTGTCCGATAATCGGGCTAACCCAAGAACTAATTTTGAAGGGTTCTTCTGGAGTTGCTACCGATGTTTTTACCGAAAACATCGAAAAAGGAGTAAAAGGCGTTGGTTTTCGAAAAACCAACTTTGGTCATTAGAACTAGAGTTGGGTAAGGGAGTTAGTTACGTGTAAGGGAAGTGTTAGTTCCCTTACGACGCCCCTTTCGGGTTCCTTATGATAGGCCAACTATTTTAAATAATTAAACCGGTGAAAATATGCTTTTACCCTTTATTCGCGGAATTTTAAAATTATTACTACATGGCCCTAATATCTTTTGCATAATTAAAAGTAAAGGAGAGAGAGAGAGTATAGAAACCTCCGAGGTAAGCTTTTTATTAACTTTTTGAAAATTAGGGTGCTTTTTGGCAGCCCTTCACTCTTTACAGCACCAGAATCTCTCGAAAATGCTATAAAAATCTCTAAAAAACTCTCAGAAACTCTGGAAATGCTTCGGAGGGGTTCTAGAAAGAGAATTTGAGGAAGTGACTAGAGAGAGAATGGAAGAACTGTGTGAAATGAGGGCAATGACGCAACTATTTATAGGGATTCGCGCCTGTCAGGTCGAGATAGGTCATCTCGTCTGACAAGGTCGAGACGGTCGTCTCGACATTCGAGACGACCATCTTGCCTTGCAGAAATGGCGAGACGGCCGTCTCGCAAAATGAGACGGTGGTCTCGCCATTTACGAGTGGCGAGACGGCGGTCTCGCCACTTGTGCAAGGCGAGACTGCGGTTTTGACCCGAAAAGGCGAGAATCCTTATTTACGTGCCGAAAATCCCTCCTATCCTAGTATGGGGCCTAATAGTCTCTCCTAGTGGCTTCTTAGGATTCATCCATCTTCGAATAGAAGGTCTTTTGGTCTTTATTATGAGGCCGGGCAAGATTTGGGGTCTACAGTGGGGACCCTATAATGGGGGCACCTTGGGGGTCTGGCCTTGGTGAGGAAATTTAGAACAACCTTGAATGAATTTTTTGTGCATTGTTTTGTTGCATTTGTTTGTTGCATAGCATAATCATACAACAGCAAAATCTCTAAAAAAACTTTTTCATAATAAACACCCTTATCTCAGATAGTTCACATTTTAGCTAGCCTGGTTTCAGGTTCTTTATAAGCTAAGTAGTCACGTGGACCGACAGAAGAGATAAGGGGATCTAAAACCATTATTTCGCAATAACCACCTTTATCTTGGACAATCTGCATTTTAGCTAGCCTGGCTTCAGGTTCTTTGTAAGCTAAGTAGCCAAGTGAACCTACAGAAGAGATAAAGGGTTAAAATAAATAATAATAATAAAAATAGCAATAACGAAATCTAATAAAAATATTTTTGACAAAGTTGTATCATTCATATTGCATCATTTCATAAGTGGAAAAACCAAGAGAAAAAAAATAAATGTTGTACGCATACACATCATCTTAATAAATCTCTCAAAAAATGGGTCTTAGGAGCATTTTTTGGGAAAATTGTTGGGCCAAATCCCTTCTTCTCTTCATTTTGATATGTTGTGCGTCCAAATTCAACATCCCAGTCAAAAGTTATCTCACTTTGAACATCTACTGCCTTTTTGTATTAGTGCATGCATAAACACATTCATTCTAGGGGGCATTAGATATCGCTAAGACAAAGGCGAGAGAGGCTCAAGTGCGCTTGTAATCTTCCATAAGGAAGAGACAAGTGTTTTAAGGTATATGATGACTATAGACCCCAAATCTTGCTCGACCTCAAAATAAGAGTAGAAGACCTCCTATTCGAAGATGGACGCAGCCTAAGAAGCCACTAGGAGAGACTATTAGGCCCCATATTACGATAGGAAGGATTTTCTGTATAAAAATAAGGATTTTCGCCCTCAGGAGTCGAGACCGCCGTCTCGCTTTTCGGGACCGCCGTCTCACCATTGATGCAAGTCGAGATTGCCGTCTCGCCACTTGCCAATGGCAAGACCCCCCTCCCGTTTGGCGAGAAGGCCTTCTCTTCACTTGAAAAGTCGATACTGCCGTCTCGCCAAACGAGATGGTTGTCTCGCCACTTTTGCAAGTCGAGATCGTCGTCCCGAATGGCGAGACGGTCGTCTCGACCTAGTCAGTCGAGACGGTCATCTCGACCTGACAGGCACGAATCCCTATAAATAGTGAGCGCTCCCCCCTCATTTCACACAGTTCATCCACTTTCCTTCTACACTTTCTTCAAATTCTCTTCCTAGAGTCCCTCCGAAGCATTTCCGGAGTTTCTGAGTGTCTAAGAGAGCTTTTTATAGCATTTTGAGAGCGATTTTTGGCATTGTAAGAGCGAAGGGCTGCCAAAACGCACCCTATCTTCAAGAGAATTAATCAAAAAGCTTGCTTCGGAGGTTTCTTTACTCTCTCCCTCTCTTTTACTGTCTTTTTATTCATAATTAAATTCCATAATAGATATTAGGGCCATGTAGTCATTATTTTAGTTCCACAAATAAAAGGGTAAAAACGTCTTTTCAAAAGTTAATTTATAAAATAACTGGCTCATCATAGGGAACCCGAAAGAGGCGTCGTAAGGGAACTAGCACTTTCCTTACACGTAACTAACTCCCTTACACAACTCTGGTTTTAACGACCAAAGTTGGTTTTCGAAAACCAACGCCTTTTCTCTCCTTTTTCGATGTTTTCGGTAAAAACATCAAATGCGACTCCATCAAAACCGTTTCAAATTAGTTCTTAGGTCAGTCCGGTTACCAGACGACCTAAGAACACCTTTTCGAAAACCTCGCCCTTCGGTTCAGCTCGGTTATCGAACAACCTAAGGGCGTTGTAACATGACCCATAAAAACGCAAGAAACGAAGAAATTCGGAACCATTGCGTCACTCTGCCCGCCTCTTTTTGACGGCGGCGACAGATGGCGACTCCACTGGGGAAGCCTAGAGAGTTGATCCCATTTACTGATGGGCCAACTTAATAAATAAACTAAGTAATTACGCTTTTACCCAACCTTGTATTATAACATGTTTTAAATGCTTGGCTTTAATAACTGTTGTTTGTTTATGTTTACGCAATTGTTTGAAATACAAACTGTATACAAACCTTTGCACACAACAGTTCCCTCTATACCCGGGGGCAAGTGAGAAATCCATAGGGAGTGGGTGGCAGGTACGGTCCGCTGTATGATGGCCTTGAGCCCACCAGTGTGATCCGAAACCACCACTCAAGGTGATAACCTTCCTCTTTTGGCACAAAGACTGACTATGGCCTTAGTGCTAAGCATGGTCGGAAGGCTGGAGAGTGGGGACCCTATAATGGGGGCACCTTGGGGGCCTTAGCCTTGGTGAGAACAGTTAGAACCTACCTTCGCCAATGCACTTTTCTGCAGGAAAACCCTACCTCGTGATTAAAAGGACTTCTCACATGTTCGCGGATGAGTGAATTGTATGTGCATTCGTTTGTTGCATTTGATTGCATAGCATAACCAAACAACATATAAAAACAAAATTTTTTTACAATAAACACCCTTATCTCGAACAGTCTGCCTTTTAGCTAGCCTGGTTTCAGGTTCTTTGTCAGCTAAGTAGCCATGCAGTCCGACAGAAGAGATAAGGGATGCTAATATTATTCTTTCGCAATAAACCATTTTATATCAGACAGTCTGCTTTTAGCTAGCCTGATTTCAGGTTCTTTGCAAGCTAAGTAGTTACGCAGTCTGACAGAAGAGATTAAAGGCTCTCAAACAAAATAAAATAAAGAAAATATACAAAAGTAAATAATAAATAAAATAATTTTGACAAATTCGTATCATGCATATCACAACATTTCATAAGCGGAAGAACCATGAGAGAAAATAAATGCATAAGGAAAGTATGCATACACATCATCTTAATAAATCTCTCAAAAAATGGGTCTTAGGAGCGTTTTTTTGGGAAAGTTACTGAGTCAAATCCCCTTCAAGTATCGATAGCCTGATTCTTCACCTTTTTCTCTTCGTTTTGATATATTGTGCGTACAAATCAGACATCCCAGTCAAAAGTTATCGCACTTTGAACCTGTGCTGCCCCTTTTATCATAAAAAGTCCTTTTTTTACTAGTGCATGCATAAATACATTCATTCTAGGGGGCATTAGATATCCCTAAGACAAAGGTGAAAGAGGTCCAAGTACGCTTGTAATCTTCCATAAGGAAGAGACAAGTGTGTTAAGATATATGGTGACCTTTATGAGGAAAGAACCATTATACCAAAATGGGTATGGTGTTATACCAAAGTCATTGCCTTAAGGCATATCTATCTTACACTAATCATACATTTCATTACATAAAAAAAAAACAACACATTCTTAAATTCATATGCATTTCAGAAAGTAGCTGGTATTCTTCATGTCCTCATCCGCATACAAAAGTCCCAAACACTATCATACATCATGTTAGGAAATAAAACATGATAATGTTTAGAAAAAAACAAACACTTCCATACATGCATCCACCAAACTTCATCCTCATAACATGCATCTAGTAGTAGGCAGTTGAAGAAAGTGGACATTCATCAATACCGTGTAAAGAGGATAGAGCATTTGCACGGGAAGTAAAAAAAATGCATAGAAATTTTAACCCACTTATGGTTTCCTTGCACGGGAAGTCAAAAAAATAAAAAATGCATAGAAATTTTAACCCACTGATGGTTTCCTTTAGGCTTTCCGCTTTTAAAAATGTGCTTCGAAGCATTGCACTGAGGAGTGTACACCTTCTGGATGAAATAAATAAAATCGTTTGTTTTCATCATCCCCTCAATTGTCTATTGCATTCATAATTTGCATACATTCATACATTCATCCTCATTTTAACAATAGTAACATAATAAAAACAGAGGATTAGTCGATGTGCTTTCCACGAATCGGAATAAGATGAAGAGCAAACATTTTGTCATCATGTTTTCCCCAACGGTTGAGTCGCCTAAGAAGGATAATAAGCCTCAACTGTTGGTCATCTGAATAAATAGGGAAGAGGGGACAAGGATGTCATTACATTTTGTTCACGCCTCGAATCGAACAAGGTGGTACGATGGAGATACCAAAAACATTGCCCATTAACAAGGATATCTCCAGCATAGCTGGCATTGGGGGGTAGGATTAGAAGTAGAAGAATCTACTCCCCCGAGGAGCTACAAGACAATGCTCCCAAGAATAAAGGAAAAATAATAAGATCGAAGAGAAACATAATCCAAAGAGGAAATTGAATAGACTTTGGATTCACGACGCTGAGGCAGTTCTTTCAACGCTTTGCCAAAGAGACAAACTCACTGTAGGCGACAAGCTGGTCACGGTTCAAGCTAAAGACGACATTTAGATTAGTAAGTCATCTGCCCTACCTTGTATGGATGCGGCTGAAGAGGACCTTTTAAATATCTTTTGCCAATATGAAAAGACTTCCCCAACAATATGAAGGTGACCCACATGATGAGGAAATATAGATGCCGCCCAAACCAAGGGCTCATTAGAAACTCTCAAGGAATAAGGGAGCCACTAGATTTTAAAGATAATCCTTTGAAGCATGACCCTACAAAGGATTAAGTTGCACGGAGAAAAGGGAAGTCTCCTCTCCACACCTTGAATCAGATTTTCCTAAATAGAGGGGTTCAAGCGTCAAAAGCAACTTTAGTCATTAGGTGTTCTCTTCTGATTCTTAGAATTTGTAAATTCAATGACTATTAGAGATTACTCCTCGGGGCTAGCCCGACCCCCGAGCATTATAGGGCACATATTTCCCTATTAATTACAAAGAATGTTATTCTTACTATCTGCTTCTCTTCTTGCTATTCATGCCTAAACCACATTAATAACCATGTTTAAGCAAACGTTTTCAAATCGCGTCAAAACAATCAAACAGCACTATTGACCAAAATAAAAGTCAAATTCATCATTACTGATTGACTAGAAACACAAAATAAGGTTCCACCTCATCATAATAAAGTCGTGTTTCGCCAATGTTGTTCAAAGAGAAAAGAATACCAAAAGAAGCCCATAGAAGCCGAAAGCCAAAAAGAAAGGGCAAGATACCCGGTAGGAAACCCACCAAAGGGGGCTACGCAAAAGTTAGGGTAAACCCGCTAGGAAACCCGAACAACCATAAAGGGTAGCCTAGGAAAAAATTAGGGTTACAAAATAAAGTCCGCTAGGTTTCCAAAAGCAAGAAAAAAAGAAACCTAGACAAAAGTTAGGAAAAAACAAAACGCAACATCCTAGACTGAAAACCCAAAGGGCGGACTAGGGAAGTCAATCAGTCATAGCAAGCGCCATAGAATAAGATGCCACTCCATAAACAAACATTTTTTTTTTAAACTAGCCTAAACACTCTAACCAACCTTGTGTTGTCGTGCTTACAAAAACCAATTTTTGTCAAAATAAAACAATTCTAAAACACAAGCCTTTGAATTAAATATCCTCTTCCTTCTATTCTCTTGACCCTTACCACTACGACATTCTAGTAATTAGTAGGGAAATGTGGAGATAGTAATCAATAGGAGGATTGACATCCCCAAGGAAAGGGAGGGGTGCACTGACATGGCAAGTCACTTTGCAATCAACACAATGATTCTTCGGTCACGACAAAGTCAAGACGGCGAAATCGGTGTAGCCTATCCTGTCAACGATAACACATAACATCAGAAGCTCATCAGAAGTAAAAGCATATTTGATTAATCCTTTTGAAATATTAATTGAAGTAGCATTGTAAGATGCATATCGCGAACATTGCATGCATATGATAGGGTCCTATCTCTCAAAAAAAAAAGAGAAAGAAAAAATGAAAATAAAAAGAATAATGTCTGCTAGGAGATTCTTAGGCAAAAGTTTGGGTAGCCCGCTAGATCGAAAACCCGCAAAGGGTGGTCTAGGCAAAAGTTAGGGCATTCATAAAAAAGGAAAAAGGCCGCTAAGATATCCTAGGCAAAAATTAAGGTAGCTCGCTAGACCAAAAACCCCAAAAGGGCAGTCTAGGCAAAGGGTTGGGCTAAACCAAAAAATGAATAAAAGAGAGGGGCCCTTCATCATAATCATGAAATTCCAGCAGGATACCAGTTACTTCTCTAGATGCATCAAATAAAAGGATAGATTGCATTTAAGGCATCCACACACAAGTAGTCGCACAAAACGACTTTGTCAAGGTAAAAAGATGAAAGAAATAAAAATCACTTCAGATAAATAACAAAAAAAAACGAAAAGCATTCATGCATATAAGGAGACTAGCTCCATGTTTGTGATTGAAAATAGGATCACCGAGACCGAGTCTCCAAATAATGCCCTCAAGAAAACAGAGCAAGTCATCAGTAAAGCGACTCTGAGCAAAATCAGAGCTTCCAGAAGTTAAAACTCCAACCGCCATCCTTCTACCCTAAAAAAAGAAGGCACAAATAAGAAGTCTCCAAACATTGCTCTCCCTCAAGAAAGAAGAGTGAGTTGTCATCCAATAACTCAAAAGAAATAAGAGCTTCCTGAAGCCAAAGCTCCAGTCATCATTTTTCTACCCAATAAAAGATGGCACAATCATCATACATCATACAAGAAAAGTCGACGGAAAGACCTAGTTATCCCCAAGTGGATCTTTGCCTATTCCAAAGGCAAAATAAATATTACCCCACGACTCAGCATCGCCACTACTTGAGTCATCGAGCACACTCACCCAAAAAGTCTCCTCCACACTCCCCAATGGAGAATAAAGGCTTCAAGAGCCCATCATTATCAACAGTCAAAAGAGTCCAAACCATCAAGGGCTCAACAAAAAAAAGGAGAGAAAAGAAGAAAAAAGAAAACCCTTCATCTCCAGCAGATGACAAAAAGGTCATGACAGAGAAGGCCGAATAAAAATCCTCAAGTGGATCTCCTAAAAAATTCTACAAAAGGAATCAGAAATTCCCATCCCTCAGTGGAATAATAGATTCACAAGTATAGCTCGCATCAACATCAATCAAGGAGCCAAGACTCCATCCCTAGAAAAAAAAAAGAAAAAATCAGGTCCCCAGGAAGTCAACTAATTCCCTAGTGGATCACCAAAGAAAGAAAACTTCATCCCTAGTGGACCTCCCAAAAAGAAGGAAAAGCCAGCGTAATAAAAAGAAACTAAATAGTAAAAAGGATCACACATTATCCCCATAAAAAATCCAGATTTCAAAATCGCGATAAAAAAGAGATAAATCGTGGAAAAGGCGAAATTAAATAAGAGCATCACAAAACTAGCTCACACCAGTACCTAACAAGGAGTCAAAACTCTAGGGGCCAAACCAAAATTAGACCCCGGGAAGTCAACCAATTCCCCGGTGAAGAAAGATCATTGCCAATGAGCCTACTGCAAAGGCAAAACTTCAGATTCATCCTCAGAATGTCATTTGTCTACGCATAGGCAAGACCTGGCAAGCAAGAGCCAGCATCCCCATAATAAAGACCCCAAATCTTGCCCGACCTCATAATAAAGACCAGAAGACCTTCTATTCGAAGATGGATGAAGCCTAAGAAGCCACTAGGAGAGACTATTAGGCCTCATACTAGGATAGGAGGGATTTTCGGCATGAAAATAAGGGTTTTCGCCTTTTAGGGTCGAGACCGCCATCTCGGATTCGAGACTGCCGTCTCGCCATTCCTGCAAGGCGAGACGGCCGTCTCGATTGGCGAGACGGCCATTTCGACCTTGTCAGACGAGACGACCGGCCTCGACCTGACAGGCGCGAATCCCTATAAATTGGGGCTCCATCCCCCTCATTTCACACAGTTCTTCCATTCTCTCTCTAGACATTTCTTCAAATTCTCTTTCTAGAACCCCTTCGAAGCATTTCCGGAGTTTCTGAGAGTTTTCTAGAGTTTTCTATAGCGTTTTCGATAGATTCTGGCGTTGTAAAGAGTGAAGAGCTGCCAAAAAGCACCCAAATTATCAAAGAAATTAATAGAAAGCTTGCTTCGAAGGTTTCTCCACACTCTCCCTCTTTTACCGCTTTATTTTTAATTGTGCAGTAGATATTAGGGCCATGTAGTCATAAATTTAAATTCCGCAAAATAAAAGGGTAAAAGCGTATTTTCACGGGTTTATTTATTTAAAATAGCTGGCCTATCATAGGGAACCCAAAAGGGGCGTCGTAAAGGAACTAACACTTCCTTTACACGTAACTAACTCCCTTACCCAACTCTGGTTCTAATGACCAAAGTTGGTTTTTCGAAAACCAACGCCTTTTCACTCCTTTTCACTCCTTTTCCGATGTTTCCGATGATTCTAATGAACCCTTCAAAAATTAGTTCTTGGGTTAGCCCGGTTATCGGACAACCCAAGAGAGCTCTTTCGAAAACCTCGCCTCTAGGTTCAGCCCGGTTATCGAACAACCTAAAGGCGTTGTAACCACACCAATAAAAACACGAAAAATGGAAAGTCAGAAACCATCGCGTTGCTCCGACCGCCTCGTTCTGACGGCGGCGACAGATGGCGACTTCACTGGGGAAGCCTAGAGAGTTGATCCCATTTAGTGATGGACTAGCCTAAAGTAAATAAACCAAGAAAATTACGTTTTTACCCTACCTTGTATTATAACATGTTTTATTGCTTGGCTTTAATAACTGTTGCATGTTTATACTTACGCAATTGTTTGAAATACAAACTGTACACAAACCCTTGCGCACTACAGTTCCCTCTATACCCGGGGGCAAGTGAGAAATCCATAGGGAGTGGGTGGCAGGTACGGTTCGCTGTAATGATGGCCTTGTGCCCACCAGTGTGATCGGAAACCACCACTCAAGATGATAACCTTCCTCTTTTGGCACAAAGACTGACTATGGCCTTAGTGCTAAGCATGGTCGGAAGGCTGGAGAGTGGGGACCCTATAATGGAGGCACCTTGGGGGCCTTAGCCTTGGTGAGAACAGTTAGAACCTACCTTTGCCAAATCACTTTTTTGCAGGAAAACCCTACCTCGTGATTAAAACGACTTCTTGCCTGTTCGTGGATGATCGAATTGTGTGTGCATATGTTTGTTGCATTTGTCTGTTGCATAGCATAACCAAACAACAGAAAATTCACAAAAAACATTATTTGCAATAAACACCCTTATCTCAGACAGTCTGTCTTTTAGTTAGCCTGGTTTCAGGTTCTTTGTAAGCTAAGTAGCCATGCAGTCCGATAGAAGAGATAAAAGGCTATAAAAATAAAAATAAAATAAAATACATAAATAAATCCGATAAACAAAAATAATTTTGACAAAGTCGTATTATTCATATTGCATCATGTCATAAGTGGAAAAAGCAAGAGAGAAAATAAATGCATAAGGAAAGTATGCATACGCATCATTTTAATAAATCCCTAAAAAATGGGTCTTAGAAGCGTTTAATGGGAAAATTACTTGGCAAAATCCCCTTTGGGTATTTGCAGCTTGATTCTTCACCTTTTTCTCTTCGTTTTGATATGTTGTGCGTCCAAATCGGACATCTCAGTCAAAAGTTATGCCACTTTGAACATCTACCGCCCTTTTGTACTAGTGCATGCATAAATACATTCATTCTAGGGAGCACTAGATATCCCTAACACAATGCCACCTGCGAAGGACGAGACGGCGGTCTCGACCCTGTCAGATGAGAATGGCGGTCTCGCCACTGTCAGGCGCGAAAACCTATAAATAGGGGCTCCCTCCCCTCATTTCCACACACCACACAACATTCTCTCCTCCTTCTCTCTAGGATTTCTCTCTCTAGAATCCCTCCGACGCATTTCCGGAGCTTCTGAGTGTCTTTAGAGTGATTTCTGAGCGTTTCGAGAGGTTTCCGGCGCTGTAGAGTGAAGGGTTGCCACAAAGCACCCTCTTTTTTAAAGAGAATTAATAGAAGAAGCGTGCTTCGGAGGTTTACATTCTCCCTCTCCACTTTTACCGCTTTATTTAAATTACGAATAGATAGGGCCATGTAGTCATAATATTTTAATTCCGCAAATAAAAGGGCAAAAGCGTGTTTTTTCGGTTTATTTATTAACAAAATAGCTGGCCTGTCATAGGGAACCCGAAAGGGGCGTCGTAAAGGAACTAACACTTCCTTTACACGTAACTAACTCCCTTACCCAACTCTGGTTCTAATGACCAAAGTTGGTTTTTCGAAAACCAACGCCTTTTAAACTCCTTTCCCGATGTTTCCGGTAAAAACATCGGTGGCGACTCCACAGAACCCTTCAAAATTAGTCCTTGGGTTAGCCCGGTTATCGGACAACCCAAAGACGACCTTTTGAAAACCTCGCCCCTAGGTTAGCCCGGTTATCGGAAAACCTAAAGGCGTTGTAACCACCCATAAAAAACGCGAAAACAAGAGGGTCGAAACCATCGCATCGCTCCGACCACCTCTCTTTTTGACGGTGACGACAGGGCACATATTTCCCTATTAATTACAAAGAATTTCATTCTTACTATTTGTTTCTCTTCTTGCTATTAATGTCTAAACCTCATTAATAACCATGTTTAAGAAAACGTTTTCAAAAGCGCGTCAAAGTAATCAAAATGAGCCATTGACCAAAATAAAAGTCAAATCCATCACCACTGATTGACTAGAAGCACAAAATAAAGTTTTACCTTGTCATAAATAAATTCTTGTTTCGCCAATGTTGTGTAAAGAGAAAAGAAAATCAAAAGAAGCCCATAAAAAGCTAAAAGCCAAAAAAAAGGGGCAAGGTACCCGGTAGGAAACCCATTAAGGGGGCTACGCAAAAGTTAGGGTAAACCCGCTAGGAAACCCGAACAACCATAAAGGGTAGCCTAGGCAAAAGTTAGGGTTACAAAATAAAGTCCGCTAGGTTTCCCAAACCAAGAAAAATGAAACCTAGACAAAAGTTAGGACATAGCACAACATCCTAGGCTGAAAACCCAAAGGGCGGACTAGGAAAGTCAATCAGTCATAGCAAGCGCCATAGAATTAAACGCCACCCCATAAACAAAACGTTTGTCTAAACTAGTCTAAACACTCTAACCAACCTTGGCTAGTCGTGCTTACAAAAACCATTTTTTGTCAAAATAAAACAATTCTAAAACACAAGCCTTTGAATTAAATATCCTCTTCCTTCTCTTCTCTTGACCCTTACCACTACGACATTCTAATAATTAGTAGGGAAATGTGGAGATAGTAATCATTAGGAGGATTGACATCCCCAAGGAAAGGGAGGGGCGCACTGACATGGCAAATCACTCTGCAATCAACACAATCATTCTTCGGTCACGACAAAGTCAAGACGGTGAAATCGGTATAGCCTATTCTGTCAACGAAAGCACATAACGTCAGAAGATCATCAGAAGTAAAAGCACATTGGTTAATCCTTTTGAAAAATTATTTGAAATAGTATTATAGGATGCATATCGCAAACATTGCATGCATATGATAGGCTCCTATCTCTCAAAAAAAAAGAAGAGAAAGAAAAAATGACAATAAAAAGAATAATGTCTGCTAGGAGATTCTTAGGCAAAAGTTAGGGTAGCCTGCTAGATCGAAAACCCGCAAAGGGTGGTCTAGGCAAAAGTTAGGGCATTCATAAAAAAGGAAAAAGCCCGCTAAGATATCCTAGGCAAAAATTAAGGCAGCGCGCTAGACCGAAAACCCCAAAAAGGGCGGTCTAGGCAAAAGATAGGGCTAAACCAAAAAATGAATAAAAGAGAGGGGTCCTTCATCATAATCATAAAAAGTACAACAGGAGAATGCCAGTCACTTTTCCAGATACATCAATAAAAAAGGATAGATTGCATTTAGGGCATCCACACACAAGTAGTCGCACAAAACGACTTTGTCAAGATAAAAAATGAAAGAGATAAAAATTACTTCCGATAAAAAACAAAAAAATGAAAAGCATTCATGCATATAAGGAGACTAACTCCATGTTTGTGATTGAAAACAGGATCACCAAGACTGAGTCTCCAAATAATGCCCTCAAGAAAATAGAGCAAGTCGTCAAACAAGCAACTCAGCAGAATAAGAGCTTCCAAAAATCAAGAGCTCCAGCTACCATCCTTCTACCCAGAAAAGAAGGCACAAGAAAGTAATAAGTCTCCAAACATTACTCTCCCTCAAGAAAGAAGAGCGAGTTGTCATAAGAAGCTTCCAGAAGCCAAAGCTCCAATCATCATCCAATAAAAGAGGGCACAATCATCAGACATCATAAAAGAAAAGCCGACGGAAAGGCTTAGTCATCCCCAAGAGGATCCCTGCCCACTCCGAAGGCAACACAAAAAATTACCCCATGGCTCAGCACCGCCATCACATGAGTCATCGAGCACACTCACCCAAAGTCTCTTCCACACTCTCCAATGGAGAATAAAGGCTTCAAGAAAGGGCTCAACAACAGTCAAAAGAGTCCAAACCATCAAGGGCTCAACAAAAAGAAAGGAGAGAAAAGAAAACCCTTCATCTCTAGCAGATGATAAAAAGACCATGACAAAGAAGGTCGAATAAAGATCCTCAAGTGGATCTCTTAAAAGTCTACAAAAATGAATCAGAAATTCCCATCCCCCAGTGGAATAAGAGCTTCACAAGTATAGCTCGCATCAACATCAATCAAGGAGCCAAGACTCCATCCCTAGGAAGTCAACTAATTCCCTGGTGGATCACTAAAGAAATAAAATGTCATCCCTAGTGGACCCCCCCAAAAAAGAAGGGAAAAAGCCAGCGTAATAAAAAGAGACTAAAAAGTAAAAAGGCTTACGCATTATCCCCATAAAAAAGTCATATTTGAAAATTGCGATAAAAAAGAGATAAATTGCGAAAAAAAAAGGCGAAATCAATCCCAACTTTTAGGGAATCAATAAAATCCCTAAGTGGGTCACCGCAGAAAAGGGAAAATCAACGAAAAAGAAGGAATCAGAAATCCAAATGAAACAAGAGTATCGGCAAAGCCATCTCATACCAACAACATCCAACAAGGAGTCAAAACTCCATTCCCTCAAAGGGGAAATCAAAATTAGATCCACGGGAAGGCAACCAATTCCCCGGTGGATCAATAAAAAAGAAAGATCATCCCCAGTGAGCCTACTGCAAAGGAAAAACTTCATATTCATCCTCAGAATGTTATGCATAGGCAAGACCTGGCAAGCAAGAGCCAACATCCCCATAAGGGAATATCAGCCTAGTCGGAGGCAAAACAAATGCAGCCAAAAGTCTTCACTTCTGATGAAGCATCTGCCTACTCAGAGGCATTACCAGAAACTCAATGGAGTACCTTCCTGCCCAGAGGCACCATCAAAATCAGCAAATTTTCAATGGATATCCGCCTACTTAAGAGGCGTCCCCAAGATTAACAAATCCCTAGAGGATTCCTGCCTACCTAAGAGGCACTCATAAAAAATCCCCGACAACCAGCAAACTCGGATGACAAATACCAAGAGATCAAAACAAAGAATCCCCAGCAAACAGCAAGCTGGATGAGCACCAACAAAATCTCCGGCGCATACCGGACGACCATTCCCCAAAAAAGACAAAAAAAGCACATCTCAACCCACGGCGTATGAGCCACCTGAGCAGTAAGCCGCCGCCACCACCAGTCCTACGCAATGGACTGTACCAGCCTGATAGGGGGTTCATACCTATCAACTTGCGCACATAGTGCGCCTGATCTGCTCTCAAGCCAGATCAATAAGTCGCAACTACCAGCCTGATGGGGGGTTCATACTCATCCAGTCCAACACACAGCGGACTGCAACTACCAGCCTGATGGGGGGGTTCATACTCATCCAGTCCAACACACAGCAGACTACAACTACCAGCCTGATGGGGGGTTTATACCCATCAACCGAAGGATCGGCTACCGTCAGAAGGAGTATCCTGAGGTTCTACCACGTGTCCACCGAAGGGATTGGCTACCGTCAGAAGGAGTATCCTGGAAGTACACAAACACAAGTTTGCCCCAGAAGATCAACCGCCACAAGGACGGAACATCTGAAGGGTAACCGGGCAAGAGGGTCAACTCCTTTACCTTCCTGTCGATCTGTTTGGCACAACAGGCCAACAGCCGACTAGTCAGGTAAAGGGGGGGCAGCTGTAGACCCCAAATCTTGCCCGGGCTCATAATAAAGACCAGAAGACCTTCTATTCAAAGATGGATGAAGCCTAAGAAGCCACTAGGAGAGACTATTAGGCCCCATACTAGGATTGGAGGGATTTTCGGCATGAAAATAAGGGTTTTCGCCTTTTAGGGAAGAGACCGCCGTCTCGCCTTGCGAAGGTGGCGAGACGGCCGTCTCGTTTGGCGAGACGACCGTCTCAACCTTGTCAGACGAGATGACCCGTCTCGACCTAACAGGCGCGAATCCCTATAAATAGGGGCTCCATTCCCCTCATTCCACACAGTTCTTCCATCCTCTCTCTAGACATTTCTTCAAATTCTCTTTCTAGAACCCCTCCGAAGCATTTCCAGAGTTTCTGAGAGTTTTCTAGAGTTTTCTATAGCGTTTTTGATAGATTCCGGCACTGTAAAGAGTGAAGGGCTTCCAAAAAGCACCCAAATTATCAAAGAAATTTATAGAAAGCTTGCTTCGGAGGTTTCTCCACACTCTCTCTCTTTTACCGCTTTATTTTTAATTATGCAGTAGATATTAGGGCCATGTAGTCATAAATTTAAATTTCGCAAAATAAAAGGGTAAAAGCGTATTTTCACAGGTTTATTTATTTAAAATAGCTGGCCTATCATAGGGAACCTGAAAGGGGCGTCGTAAAGGAACTAACACTTCCTTTACACGTAATTAACTCCCTTACCCAACTCTGGTTCTAATGACCAAAGTTGGTTTTTCGAAAACCAACGCCTTTTCACTCCTTTTCTGATGTTTCCGGTAAAAACATTGGTGGCGACTCCAGATGAACCCTTCAAAAATTAGTTCTTGGGTTAGCCCGGTTATCGGACAACCCAAGAGAGCTCTTTCGAAAACCTCGCCTCTAGGTTCAGCCCAGTTATCGGAAAACCTAAAGGCGTTGTAACCACACCAATAAAAACGCAAAAAATGGAAAGTCAGAAACCATCGCGTTGCTCCGACTGCCTCGTTTTGACGGCGGCGACAGGGAATATCGGCCTACTAAGAGGCAAAACAAATGCAGCCAAAAGTCTTCACTTCTGATGAAGCATTTGCCTACTCAGAGGCATTACCAGAAACTCAATGGAGTATATGCCTACTCAGAGGCACCATCAAAATCAGCAAATTTTCAATGGATACCTGCCTACTCAAGAGGCGTCACCAAGATCAACAAATCCCCAAAGGATTCCTGCCTATCTAAAAGGCACTCATAAAAAACACTCGACAACCAACAAAGTCGGATGACCACTACCAAAGGATCAAAAAACAAAGAATCCCCAACAAACAACAAGCTGGATGGTTATAAGGAAAAGAAAAAAAAAACAAAGAATCCCAGGCACACCGGAAGACTTTACCAGAAAGGACATTTACCAAAACAGAAATCACTCCCCATGGAGTCGGCGCATGAGCCACCTGAGCAGTAAGCCGCCACCACCACCAGTCCTACGCAGTGGACTGTACCATCCTGATAGGGGCTTCATACCTATCAACCTGCGCACGCGGTGCGCCTGATCTGCACACCAGCCAGATCAGTAAGTCACAACTACCAGCCTGATGGGGGGTTCATACTCATCCAGTCCTACGCATAGTGGGCTGTAACTACTAGCCTGATGAGGGGTTCATACTCATCCAGTCCTACGCACAGTGGCCTATAACTACCAGCCTGATGGGGGGTTTATACCCATCAACTGAAGGATCGGCTACCGTCAGAAGGAGTGTCACCGCCGTCCGTTCCGACGTCTTGGGACATCTTGAACGTTTATGCAAGCGGTCGCGAAAAGATGGTTTAGACTCGCGTTTTATGTTAAAATTATGGTCATTACTTCCGAGGTGCTCAACAACTGAACTATCCTCTAATAAAAGCAAGGTTTTCGAAAAGGGGTTCTTATGGAGTCGCCACCAATGTTTTGACCATAAACATTGGAAAAGGATAAAAAGGCGTTGATTTTAATAAAAACCAAACTTGGCGAAGTCTTGATCATATGACTGCTGCTGCAATTCAGAAGTCGCAGGGATGTCCTGTGGCATGTCAAAATCGCGCATATCCAGCGAAATCGAGATTATGGGGTTTAAGATAAACCCTGATCCCTGTCGGCTAAGGATGTTCATATGAACCAGCATTCCTCCGCAAATCGGCTCTGGCTGGAGGCTAGCTGGGAGGTCTTCCCCATCAGTGCATCCCAATATTCAGCTAAAGGGGTGAGAAAGGGAGCTACCATGATGGCTCCTGCTGAGCCGCGGGTTCCGTAATCTTTTACAGCTTTCAGGAAGGCGTATCTTGGGTTGCATTGCAGCCTTTGATGCATACAGTAAACAATGAAGAGGTCAGCCATCGATACCTTCCCTTGGCTCTCCTTTCGGCTGTGTATAGTCCCATCTAGCAATTTATGGCATATGCGGAGCGGAGGAGAGAAAGTTGTGCCTTTCAGGTTTGACGGCAGAGTGTGAGCTCCAGTGATTTCTCTCCACATGCTAGTGGTGGTGAGAGCAGCAGGTTTTTCCAGATATGCGGACCGATATTCTGGTGTTCTTGTGTCTACTCGTTGGCAGAAACCCATTATGACATTAAAGTCATCCAGAACAGTGGTCCGGTAGGCTCCATCCATCCAGTAGGAGACAGCTTGATTCGGTGGCACTCCGGGAATTGCGGATGGCATTTCCACCATGTTGACGGAGGAAAGAATATCTAGTGTAGCAGTGCGGTGGATCCGAGTAGGTGGCTCATGGAGCAGAAAGTCCCATCCTATGTTGTGGATGAACCTTCTGACATCTTGATCCCAGCCAAATGTAGCTAGGATTTCAAAATCCAACCGCAGTGCAGGATGCCAGGAAAATTGCTGGATATTTGCCAGTCGCTGTTGATGTGATTCTGCTAGTAGAGCGTTAGTAGTAGGAGTTCCTCTAGCAGGGTTTCTTGTGCGTTTTCTCCTAGATGAGGCTTCTCCATGCTCCATTGTGTGTAGTACTCACTTCAGAATGCTAGAAGTGTGTAAAAAGGGAAGAGAAGCAAGGTAGAATGCTTGGAATGGGGTACCAAAGGCAAAATCCGCGCACAACATATATAGGGGACGCCAGGAAGTTTGGGACGGCCGTCTGGGTTGGGACGGCCGTCCCAATTGAAATTTTTCCACATGGTTCATCAGCTGAAAAGTGGGACGGCTGTCTCAACGAAAAATGGCCACTTGGGACGGCCGTCTCGAGCTTCTTGAGTGGATTTTTTGATTTTTTTGTTGAGAAAAAGGATAGGACTCCATTCATTGATGCTTTAATGCATGTAATGTTTTATGATATGCATCCTATGATCTATTTCAGTTAATATTTCGAAAGTTTTAACTGATGTGCTTTGACTTCGGGCGCATTCTTGGTGTTGTACCTTTTTGTCATCATGTTTCTTCTGATTAACAATCTTGGCTGTACCTAATTTGCCGTCTTAGACTTTTTCTTGCTATAGCCGAAGAGCAATTTGTTGTTCATAGGGTAACTACCATATCAATGCCCCCCTTCCTTTCCTTAGGGATCTCAACCTTCCTATTGATCACTATATTTCCACATTCCCCTTATTACTTGAATGCTTTATAGTGAAATGGTCAAGAGAAGAGAAAGAAAAGGATTTACAACAAGGGCTTGTGTTTTAGAGGGATATTTTTCGTAATAGAGGTTTCTGTAAGAATGGCTAGCCAGGGTTGGTTTGTGTTTAGGCTAGTTTAGGTAAACGTTTCGTTCTTATGATGTGGCGTCTTTATTTTACTAACTTGTGGGACCGTTTTGTAATTGATTAGCTTTCCTAGCC
Organism: Sphenostylis stenocarpa; assembly: GCA_963425845.1. Taxonomy (NCBI): domain Eukaryota; kingdom Viridiplantae; phylum Streptophyta; class Magnoliopsida; order Fabales; family Fabaceae; genus Sphenostylis; species Sphenostylis stenocarpa. Next base: position 27,657,326 of record OY731400.1, on the reverse strand, counting down.
CGCCCTTTCGGGTTTTCAGCCTAGGATGTTATGCTTATGTCCTAACTTTTGTCTAGGTTTCCTTTTTTTATTTATTTTTTAGGAATACCTAGCGGACTTTTTGTAACCCTAACTTTTGCCCAGGCTACCCTTTATTATTGTTCGGGTCTCTTGATGGGTTTACCCTAACTTTTGTGCAGCCCCTTTTGTGGGTTTCCTGCCGGTATTTTGCCCTTTTATTTTCTTGTCTTGGCCTTTGGCCTTGACGGGCTCTCCTTTCTGTATATATATATATATATATATATATTTTGCATAACATTGTCGAAACTTGATTTTATCGAGATAATTTTTATCCATGTTTCTAGTTAATCAATAATATTTGACTTTGCTTTATGACGCTTCGATTATTCTCGATGCATTTGGAACAAAACGTCTATCTAAACCTTGTTTATTAAAAATGAGGTATAGACATATTTAGTAAGAAAAGAAGCAGATAGTAAGAATAGCATTCTTTTGTAATTTCGGGGAAATGTGTGCCCTAGAAATGCTCGGGGTCTGAGCATACCCTGAGGAGTGATCTCTAATAGTCACTAGGTTTACATCCCTTAGAATTAAAAGAAGGACACCTAATGACTAACGCTACCCTTTGCGCTAATATCCCTCCTTTTCGGAATATCATCTTTGAGGGATAAGACTTCCCTGTTTTCCGTATGGTTTGATCTTTCGTGGGGTCGTACCCTAAACCATATTTTAAAGGATTATCTTTGAACTCCGGTGGCTCTTTTATTCCTTGAGTATTCTTTCCGAGCCCCTGTCCTGGGCAATATCCATATCTTTTCATCATATGGGCCACCTTTGTATTACTGGGAATTCTTTCTATGTTGGCAATTTTGAGCGCTTGAAAAGATGTTTCAAGAGCCTCTTCAGCCGCATCCACATATGGTTGGACAGACGGTTTGCTAATTAGAAAGTCTTCTTCAGCTTGAACTGTGACGAGTTTTTCATTTGTCACAAACTTGACTTTCTGGTGGAACGTTGAAGGTATTGCCTTAGCACTATGAATCCAAGGTCTACCAAGGAAACAACTATATGCCGGCGTGATATCCATCACGTGGAAGTCTATGTTAAAGATAGTAGGGCCAATTTGAATTGGTAGACTAATTTCTCCTACTACTTCACGTCTTGATCCGTCAAAGGCTCGAACAATTGTATTACTCGAGCGCATGTGGGTTCCTTGCACTGTTATCTTGTCAAGTGTGCCTTTAGGCATGACGTTTAAGGATGACCCATTATCCACCAGAACTTTGGAAATGAGATATTCCTTGCATTTTACAGAAATATGCAAGGGCTTGTTATGATTTGACCCTTCTAAAGGGAGTTCTTCATTTGTGAAGGTAAGATGATTATTGGCTGAAATGTTACCAATAATTCCTTCAAATTTGTCCTGGGAGATTGCATGTAGAACAAATGATTCATTCAAAACCTTTAACAGTGCGTTTCAATGCGGTTCCGAACTCATTATGAGTGATAACAAGGTTATCTTTGCAGGAGTGCGATTGAGTTGATCGATGATGGAGTACTCGCTTTGTCTTATGTATTGGAGTAACTCATTTGTCTCCTCCTTGGATTCTTTTTCCTCTTCGGCTTTATCTTTTGCCTTATCTTTAGGAATGTTATCTTGTAATTCCTTGGGGGAATATATTCTTCCGCTTCTCGTCATGCCCCTAATACCGGCTATGTTGGAGATATCTTGATTAACTAATGATTCTTCTGAGTATCTCCAAGGTATAGCTTTATTTGATGAATAAGGGAAAGGACGAGGCATGAATAAACGTACAGGCGTTATTGCCTCTTCCCTTTTATCGATTGGAATAACCAACGGTGCTTGTTTATTATCATCTTTGGGTCTATCGACCGTTGTAGAGATTTTGTTGATGAAAGGCTTCTTTTCCATTTATTCTGATTTGCGAAAAGCACATCAATTAATCCTTCCTTTTTATTATCTTTGTTATTAAAATGAGGAGCGATGTATGAATGTATGCAACTTATGAATGCAATAGACAGTTTAAGGAAAAAAAACTTTTTATTTCAACTAGAAAGTGTTTATCCTTCTATACAATGCTTTGAAGCAAGTGTTGACAAAAACGGAGAAGCTTGAAGAATCCTATAGGTAAATTAGGCTTTCTTCGTAATTCATCTTCAGCTGTTCTCACATGATTTCTGAGCGTCTTGATTTGCTCATGTACCACCTGGCTCATATCTTCACTATATCGACGAGCCTCTTTTATTTTTTCTTCTTGATGAATGATCAAGGCATGTTGTTGGTCAGACCTTTCTATTACTTGGTCTCTTTCACAAAGTAGTTGACCATACTGAGCTAATCCATCTTTTTCTTTATCATGTAGCTCCTCTAGGTCTTCTCTATATCTTTCAGCGGTTTCCCACCACTTTTGTGCTTCTGACCGAGTTTCTGCTAGGTCATCTTGTATTAACTTGATCGTTTTTGCCTGTTCTGCAAGCGCACTCTCAAGATGTGCTATTTCGTCATTCATGTCCCGGAATAGACTATCTTGTTCAAGCCTCGGAATTTTCAATGCTTGTTTAGTCTCTTCTTGATAATCAGCACAATCATTCTTAAGGCGCTCTATTTCATGGTCCTTCTTTTTACATTGCCTTTTTAGACCATCTATTGTAAGGGTTGCTTCTTGCTCTTTTTCTTCGAAGGCCCTTAGCTGAGCTTCCATGACTTCTACCCTTTTATTTAAGGCATTGACCTGCAATTGTAGCTCTTCATTGACTAATGTTGTCGTGAATGTAGACACCTGAACCTTTCCAAGTTCTTTATCCCCTATATAGACTGGTCTTTCCCATGCTTTCTGGACAACAGATACTTCTTCAAAGCTATGGGAGTAATGGCATAGACTGAGCCCTCTAAGCTCTTCTTGAGTTGGCACGGTCTGGGTTCTCATGAGTTGTCTCATAGCTATCTTAGCAGAGTAAGCTATACAACCCTTGAGGCCTAGTAGTGGTATGCTCAGGTAATCCCCGCATCTTATAAGAATATAACCGGGTCAGAACCAAGGGCAAACCCATGATACATGCTCTATGTTCCAATTTTCTAACTCGGTTTTCCATTCTAAAGCTTGATGGTGCTGAAGAGGAATTTTTGCAAAAATTCTTAAAGGATCAGGGAATATGCCCATGTGGCTTGAAGTGTAGAAGTGAGTGACGCCCCATACATATAGTAATGAAGTGCAACATCTAAGTGTTTTCCCCTGTTTCTGTCGGCAAAAATCTACTGAAAGCAGGGTATCGGCAAGAATTGAAGGTATAGGACTCTTAGAGTATACATCCCAGGCAAAGAATGCATCTATTGCAGCATGATCCACAACGTTCACATGAAATGGGAATAATATGATTCCGAACATTGCCAATGCTAGAGTTTTGTTGAAGGTAGACCAATCTTTCTTTTCAACCAAAGAGATTAAGTGGTCTTCTATTATGGACATTTTCCAACTTCGGATGTTCCCTTTCCCTTCTAGGATGGATTGATGAGGAGGCAGTCGTATGATAGTAGCAACCTTACTCACGACCACATATACTCCTGAGCAGACATAGACCCCGACTGATTGAGGCCATCTAACCATGAGTTCATATTCTTCTAAGGTTGGTACTAAATCGAACTGCGAAAACTCAAAGCAATGTAGATCGGGATTCCGAAGTGGACCAATGCTCTAACAAAGATTGGATCGATGCCGATTTTCAGGAGGTCAAGAATTCTTCCATAAGATTTCTCAAAATTGGCACTCGACCTCCGCGGCATGTATGTACTCAACCGCCTTAACTTCTCTACACCGGCATAGAAGGATTTCCACTTTCTTTAACCTGTCTATTACTCGGATCCCTCCATTATCTAAAAGAAATGAAAATGCATGATATGAGGATGAGTCCTTGTAAATGCATGCATGTAAGTGTTTGTTTTTCTAAGTATTATCATGTTTTATTCCTAATATGATACATGATAGTATTTGGTTTTTCTTAAAAAGAAAACTATCTATATGGATGTTTATGGATTTTGATGAAGAGAGTCCTATTTTCTTCTCTTATTATTATGAACAAAGATTGTATGAATTATAAGACTTTTATCAAGAATTTTTTTATTTTATAAAGGCATTTTGATGGCTTTAATTTGTTTTTATATTTTTTTTATGACCCTTTATCTCTTCTGTCGGTCAACGTGGCTACTTAGCTTACAAAGAACCTGAAACCAGGCTAGCTTAACTGAAGACTGTCTGAGATAAAGTTGGCTTATCTTATCACTTTTATGATTTTTAGGGTTTTTCACTATTTTATTTGTATGATTACCTTATGCTAATGCATCAATACAAATGCAACCAACGAATCCACACACAATTCATACATCCACGAGCAGAGCCACGCTTATTTAATCACGAGGTAGGGTTTTCCTGCAGAAACGTGCTTGGTTTGGGTGGTTCTAAACTATTCTCACCAAGGCCAAAGGTCCCCAAGGTGCCCCCATTATAGGGACCTCTCAATCTCTCAGTCCTTGGGTCATGCACGGAACTCCGTGTCGACATCCTTAGACCAAGAGAAGAGAGTTATCACCTTGAGTTGGTGGTTTCCGACAACGGTTGTAGCCCCGTGTGCCAATAAGCCGGTCGTATCTGCCACCCACTCCCTATAGGTATTCACTCTTGCCCCTGGGTATATAGGGACTGTTGTGTGCAAGGGTTTTTGTGTACAATTTATATTTCAGACAATTTGCAGAAAATAATCATACAACAATTATTAACGCCATAAAGCATACGGAAGAGGGTAAAGGCGTAATTTCAAATCTTTACTTAGTTTGAATTTATCCGTCACTAAATGGGATCAACTCTCTAGCTTCCCCAGTGGAGTCGCCATCTGTCGCCGCCGTCCGTTCCGACGTCTTGGGACATCTTGAACGTTTATGCGAGCGGTCGCGAAAAGATGGTTTAGACTCGCGTTTTATGTTAAAATTATGTTCATTGCTTCTGAGGTGCTCAACAACTGAACTATCCTCTAATAAAAGCAAGGTTTTCGAAAAGGGGTTCTTATGGAGTCGCCACCAATGTTTTGACCATAAACATTGGAAAAGGATAAAATGGCGTTGATTTTAATAAAAACCAAACTTGGCCATTATAACCAGAGTTAGGTAAGGGAGTTAGTTACGTGTGGGGAAGGTGTTAGTACCCCACAACGCCCCTTTCGGGTTCCCTATGACGGATTAATTCATTTAAGTAAAGATTACGAGAAATTACGCGATTACCCTATTTTATTGCATAATATTAAAAATGGCTATCTACATGATTTTAGTTTACATTGTATACAGACAACAATAAATAAAGCAGTAAAAGAGAAGAGAATTGAACAGAACCTCCGTAGCAAGCTTTGTATTGCGAATCTTTAATCGTGAGGATGCGTTTTGGCAATCCTTCGCTCTACAAAGACTCTCCTCTCCGAATACAACACTGACTCTACTAAATTTTACAGAAGAATCGAAAGCTGGAATATGATTTCTTAATTGATTGTTACCTTATCAAGGCAATCAGAGAGTTCATTCGAAGAAGGAAGAGAAAAGACAAGTACTGGGAGTTGTCTAGTGTGTGAAATAGTGCCAAATGAGCCTCCTATTTATAGTTTTTCGCAGCCTGACAGTTTGGGACCCCTTTCTAGGTTGGGACGGCCGTCCCAATTGAATTTTTTGCACTTGTTGGGACCCCCTGAAGAGTGGGACTGGCAGTCTCACTTGGGACGGCCGTCCCACTTGGCCAGGGTAGCTTGGGACGGCCGTCTCGACTTTGGGACGGCCGTCTCAACCTGCTTTGGCCAACCTTTGTGTTCTAGGACCCCTGGGAAGCTTTCCTTTCTTTATTCGGACGTCGGTTGATGCCTATAGATGCTCGTTGAAGCTTTATCTTCATATAGGAAGTCTTCTTGGCCTTTATTGAGATGCCAGGCGAGCTTTGTCTTGTTATGGGAAGTCTCCTTAGCCTTTATTGAGAAGCCAGGAGAGCTTTGCTTTGTCATAGGAAGTCTCCTTAGCCTTTATTGAGAGACCGGGCAAAATTAGGGGTCTATAAGGAGTATCCTGAGGTTCTACCATGTGTCAACCGAAGGGATCGGCTACCGTCAAAAGGAGTATCCTGGAGGTGCACAACACACTTTTCCCCCAGAAGATGAACCGCCGCAAGACGGAGCATCCGAAGGGTAACCGGGCAAGAGGGTCAACTCCTTTACCCTCCAGTCGATCTTCTTGGCTCGACAGGCCAATAGTCGACTAGTCAGGTAAAGGGGGGGCAGCTGTAGACCCCAAATCTTGCTTGGCCTCAAAATAAGAGCAAAAGACCTCCTATTCGAAGATGGACGCAGCCTAAGAAGCCACTAGGAGAGACTATTATTAGGCCCCATATTAGGATAGGAAGGATTTTCTGTATAAAAATAAGGATTTTCGCCTTCAGGAGTTGAGACTGCTGTCTGGCTTTTCGGGACCGTCGTCTCGCCATTGATGCAAGTCGAGACGACCATCTCGTTTGGCGAGACGGCCGTCTTGCCACTTGCCAATGGCGAGACCCCCCTCCCATTTGGCGAGAAGGCCTTCTCGTCACTTGAAAAGTCGATACCGCCATCTTGCCAAACGAGATGGTCGTCTCGCCAATTTTGCAAGTCGAGACGGTCGTCTCGAATGGCGAGACGACCGTCTCGACCTGACAGACGCGAATCCCTATAAATAGTGAGTGCTCCCCCCTCATTTCACACAGTTCTTCCACTTTCCCTTCTACACTTTCTTCAAATTCTCTTCCTAGAGTCCCTCCGAAGCATTTCTGGAGTTTATGAGTGTCTAAGAGAGCTTTTTATAGTGTTTTGAGAGCGATTTTCGGCGTTGTAAGAGCGAAAGGCTGCCAAAATATACCTTATCTTCAAGAGAATTAATCAAAAAGCTTGCTTCAGAGGTTTCTTTACTCTCTCCCTCTCTTTTACTGTCTTTTTATTCATAATTAAATTGCGTAATAGATATTAGGGCCATGTAGTCATTATTTTAGTTCCGCAAATAAAAGGGTAAAAGCGTCTTTTCAAAAGTTTATTTATAAAATGAATGGCCCATCATAGGGAACCCGAAAGGGGCGTCGTAAGGCAACTAACACTTCCCTTACACGTAACTAACTCCCTTACCCAACTCTGGTTTTAACGACCAAAGTTGGTGTCGCTGCCGTCCGTTTCGACGTCCAGGGACATCTCGAACGTTTATGCGAGCGGTCGTGAAAAGATGTTTTAGACTCGCGTTTTATGTTAAAATATGATCATTGCTTCTGAGGTGCTCAACAATTGAACTATCCTGTAATAAAAGCAAGGTTTTCGAAAAAAGGGGTTCTTATGGAGTAGCCACCAATGTTTTGACCGTAAACATTGGAAAAGGATAAAAAGGCGTTGATTTTAATAAAAACCAAACTTGGCCATTATAACCAGAGTTGGGTAAGGGAGTTAGTTACGTGTGGGGAAGGTGTTAGCACCCCACAACGCCCCTTTCGGGTTCCCTATGACGGATTCATTCATTAAGTGAAGATTACGAGAAATTACGCTATTACCCTATTTTATTTATACAGTATTTAAAAAATGGCTATCTACATGATTTTATTTTACATTGCATACAGAAAGCAATAAATAAAACAATAAAAGAGAAGAGAATTTGAAAAGAACCTCCGTAGCAAGCTTTGTATTGCAAATCTTTAACAGTGAGGATGCGTTTTGGCAATCCCCCGCTCTACAAAGACTCTCCTCCCCGAATACAGTATTGACTCGACTAAATTTTAAAGAAGAATCGAATGTTGGAATACAATTCCTTAACCGATTGTTACCTTTTTAAGGCAATCGGAGAGTTCATTCGAAGTAGGGAGAAAAGACAAGTACTTGGAGTTGTCTGGTGTCTGAAACAGTGGCAAATGAGCCTCCTATTTATAGTTTTTCGCAGCCTAGCAATTTGGGACGGTCGTCTGGGTTGGGACGGTCGTCCCAATTGAATTTTTTACACTTGGGGGGACCTCCTGAAGAGTGGGACGGGCAGTCTCACTTGGGACAGCCGTCCCACTTGGGCAGGGTAGCTTGGGACGGCCGTCTCGACTTTGGGACGACTGTCTCAACCTGTTTTGGCCAGCCTTTGTGTTCTGGGACCCCTGGGAAGCTTTCTTTTCTTTATTCGGATGTCGGTTGATGCCGATAGACGCCCGTTGAAGCTTTATCTTCATATAGGAAGTCTTCTTGGCCTTTATTGAGATGCCAGGAGAGCTTTGCTTTGTCATAGGAAGTCTCTTTAGCCTTTATTGAAAGACCGGGCAAAATTAGGGGTCTACAGCTGCCCCCCTTTCACCTGCCTAGCTAATTTGTTGACCTAATATACCGACAAGATTAGTTGGTAGGGGAAGGAGTTAACCCTTTTGCCCGGTTATCCTTCAGATGCTTCTTTGCTGATCCTCCGGATGATAAATATTTTTGATAGGTACCAACCCCTATCTGGTTTGAGCCTTATTTTATAAGGCTCTGGTGAGTACTTACCCTCACCCAGTATGAGTCTGTATTTCACTAGACTCTTGTGGGTACCTACCCCCACTAGGTATGAACCTTGTTTTTGCAAGACTTTGGTGAGTACCTACCCTCACCCGGTATGAGTTCGCATTTTGCTAAACTCTTGTGGGTACTTACTTCCGAGTTGCTCAACACTTGAACTCTCCTCTAATAGAAGCAAGGTATTTGCAACCCATTTTTGTAATGCTTAGGTGAGTATTTTACTCCACCTTGTAGACCCCAAATGTTGCCCGGCCTCCAAATAAAGAGCAGAAGACCTCCTATTCGAAGATGGACGAAGCCTAACAAGCCACTAGGAGAGACTATTAGGCCCCATACTAGGATAGGAAGGATTTTCTGTACAAAAATAAGGTTTCTCGCCTTTTTTGGGACGAGACCGCCATCTCGAAATCGAGACCGCCGTCTCGCCACCTGCGAATGGCGAGACGGCGGTCTCGCCACCTGCGAAGGACGAGACGGTGGTCTCGTTTGGTGAGACGGCGGTCTCGACCCTGTCAGACGAGAACGGCGGTCTCGCCACTGTTAGGCGCGAAAACCTATAAATAGGGGCCTCTCCCCCCCTCATTTCCACACACCACACAACTTTTGCTCTCCCTTCTCTCTAAAACCTCTCTCTAGAATCCCTTCGACGCATTTCCGGAGTTTCTGAGTGCCTTTGTGAGCGTTTTTCGGCGTCTAGAAATGTTTCCAGCGCTGTGTAGAGTGAAGGGCTGCCACAAAGCACCCTCCTTTTTTTAAAAGAAATAAAAATAAAGCTTGCTTCGGAGGTTTAAACTCTCTCTCTCCACTTTTACTGCTTTAATTTTAAATTATGCAATAGATTAGGGCCATGTAGTCATAGTTTTAAATTCTGCAAAATAAAAGGGCAAAAGCGTGTTTTTCCGGTTTATTTATTAACAAAATAGCTGGCCTATCATAGGGAACCCGAAAGGGGGGTAGTAAAGGAACTAACACTTCCTTTACACGTAACTAACTCCCTTACCCAACTCTGGTTCTAATGACCAAAGTTGGTTTTTCGAAAACCAACTCCTTTTCCGATATTTCCGGTAAAAACATCGGTGGCGACTCCACAGAACCCTTCAAAAATTAGTCCTTGGGTTAGCCCGGTTATCGGACAACCCAAGGACGACCTTTCGGAAACCTCGCCCCTAGGTTAACCCGGTTATCGGACAACCTAAAGGCGTTGTAACCACCCATAAAAAAAGCGAAAACAAGAGGGTCGAAACCATCGCGTCGCTCTGATCGCCTTCTCTTTTTTTGACGGCGGCGACACACCTAATGCATTATGCTAAGTTTTGATGAGTACCTACCCTCATCCGGTATAAACCTTATTTTATAAGGCTTTGGTGGGTACCTACCCCCACCTGGTACGAATCTGCATTTTGCTAGATTCTGATGAGTACCTACCCTCATCCGGCATAAATCTTATTTTATAAGGTTCTGGTGGGTACCTACCCCCACCCGGTATGAATCTGCATTTTGCTAGATTCTCATGAGTACCTACCCTCATCTGGTATAAACCTTATTTTGTAAGGCTCTGGTGGGTACCTACCCCCACCTGGTACGAATCTGCATTTTGCTAGATTCTAATGAGTACCTACCCTCATCCGGTATAAACCTTATTTTATAAGGTTCAGGTGGGTACCTACCCCCACCCGGTACGAATCTGCATTTTGCTAGATTCTGATGAGTATCTACCCTCATCTGGTATAAATCTTATTTTGTAAGGCTCTGGTGGGTACCTACCCCCACCTGGTATGAATCTGCATTTTTGCTAGATTCTGATGAGTACCTACCCTCATCTGGTATAAACCTTATTTTATAAGGTTCTGGTGGGTACCTACCCCCACCCGGTACGAATATGCATTTTGCTAGATTATGATGAGTACCTACCCTCATCCGGTATAAACCTTATTTTATGAGGTTCTGGTGGATACCTACCCCCACCCGTACGAACCCCGTTCCGCAAGGCTCGATGGGTACCTACCCCCACCCGTACGAACCGGTACCTACCCCCACCCGTACGAACCCCGTTCCGCAAGGCTCCGATGGGTACCTACCCCCACCCGTCACGAACCCCATTCTCGCAAGGCTCGATGGGTACCTACCCCCACCCGGTACGAACCCCGTTCGTAAGGCTCCGATGGGTACCTACCCCCACCCGGTACGAACCCCGTTCGCAAGGCTCTTGTGGGTAGCTACCCCCACCTGGTACGAACCCCGTTCTGCAAGGGTCTTGTGGGTACCTACCCCCACCTGGTACGAACCCTGTTCTGCAAGGCTCTGATGGGTACCTACCCCCACCCGGTACGAACCCCGTTCTGCAAGGCTCTTGTGGGTACCTACCCCCACCTGGTACGAACCCCGTTCTGCAAGGCTCTGAGCAAACCACGTTCTGCAAGGCTCTTAGGATGAATTTTTTGATAGTCAATCCTGTGGTCATCTGATTTTGGAGATGTGTTGGCGACTTATTGTTTCTATTCATGCGCCCATTCCGTGGGGAATATTTGATTTGACTTTTCTGTTTTAGTCATCCGGTTTTACCGGGGATTTCGTGGTTTTTGGCTTTTCTTTTTAGCCGTCCGGTCTTGCCGGGGATGATTTGTTTTTGGCTTTTCTGTTTAGCCATCCGGTCTTTGCCGGGGATGATTTGTTTTTTGGCTTTTCTGTTTAGCCATCCGGTCTTTGCCGGGGATTCTTTGTTGGTTGCCTCTTATTTAGGCGGGAATCCACTAGGGATTTGTTGATTTTTGTTGGTTGTGCCTCTTGATTAGGCAGATGCTTCAATAGTGGTGAAGGCTTTTTACTTGTTGTTTTTCGCCTCTGAATAGGCTGATGTTCTACTTGAGGATATTTGTTCTTGATAATACCTCTGAGTAGGCGGATGCTTTTTTGAAAGCTTTGTGCTTGTATTGCCTCTTGCATAGGTTGATTTCCCGTTTCTTGGGGATATCGGCTCTTTGCTTGCCTCTGAGTAGGCATAGGCATTCTTGGGAGTGAAGGTTTTGCCTTTCACTGGGGATATTCATATTGGGTGTTATAGGCGATTAACTCCCTGAGGATATGAATTTGTATTTTGCCTTTTGCTGGTAGGCCCGCTGGGTATTTTTCTTTTTGGTGATCCACCAGGGATTTGGTTGTTTTCTTGAGATTTATTTTGAATTGCCCCCTAGGGAGGAATGGAGTTTTTGACTCCTTATTGGACGCTGTTGTTTGAGCTGGCTTTGCCTATGCTCTTATTCCGCTGGGGAATGGGTTTTCACATATGTGCGCCTTTTATGCACATTGGCTTTTTCTTTGGATGAAAAGATATCTTTTTTCTCTTTTCTTTTTGATGATCTCTGGGGAATTTTTCTTTTCTTGGGGGATATAATCCTTGATTTGATTTTTTATGATGATGGAGTCTTGGCTCCTGACTTTTGTGAAGCTCTTTATTGAGTAGAATGAAGAAATTTTCTTCTTTTCTTTTTTGGAGATTCACCAAGAAGTTTGTCAACTTCCTGGGGATCTAATTTTGATGATGGAGTCTTGGCTCCTGGTCTTGTGAAGCTCCTATTTGAGATGGATGAAGAGATTTTCTTCTTTTTGTCTTTTTGTAGACTTTTCTTGATATACTTTTACTTGGAGATTTTTTGTTTGGCCTTTTTTTTTCGTTGTGGCCTCTATTGGGGAATGAAAGTTTTTCTTTTCTTTCCTTTTGTTGCCCCCTGGTGATATGGAGGATTTGACTCCGTATTTTCTTTGATGAACTCTTGTGTAGTCCTTATTCTCCTTTGGGGAAGTGGCGGAGATTCTGGATGAGTTTGCTTGATGACTCATGTGGCGATGAAGCTGAGTCGTGAGGTAATCTTTTTGTCTTGCCTCTGAAGTAAGCAAGGATCCGCTTGGGGATGATCAAGCCTTTCCGTTGGCTTTTCTACGTTGATGGCTTCCTTCTTTTTAGATGGAAGGATGTTGATTGAGGCTTCAAATGACTGTGGTTGACGACTCATGTGATGATGATGCTGAGTCGTGGAGTAATTTTTGTTTTGCCTCTGGAGTAGGCAAGGATCCGCTTGGGGATCATCAAGCCTTTCCATTGGCCTTTTTCTGGTTTACCTTCGTTTATTGGGGATAGAAGGTTTAGAGCTATTTTCCTTGAAGCTCTTCATTCTGCTGGAATAGTTTTGATTTCGCCTTTTCCTTTCGCGATTTTGATCTTTATCGCGAGGTATTTGAAATCTGGCTTTTTAATATATCACGTGTGCCTTTTATTTTATAATTTTTGTACACGTGCGCTTTTGGAATGTAAACAGAAATAACAATGTTTATTTATTACTTCTCTTTTTTTTGTGATACATTCAAACATTTTCAAGTTACTAGAAAATATCTAAAAGGAAACTATCTCCTAATCATCTACCTCTGGACTGGAATGGGCAGATGGTGTTGGCGAAGGGATGCGGCGGAGCAGGCGGCGCTGAAACCTTGCCTGGGTCTGGACTAGATTCTCTATCTGTCGGTCCGTCCTGTCTTGCCTCATGGTCAGCTGACTGAACTGCTGTCGTATGAACTGGAACTCTCCTTCCATATAGGCGTGCTCATCATCTATCCGTCGGTACAAGCCGACAAAGTCTGGATCATATGACTGCTGCTGCGATTCTGAAGTCGCAGGGATGTCCTGTGGCATGTTGAAATTGCGCATATCCAGCGAAATCGAGATTATGGGGTTTAAGATAAACCCTGATCCCTGTCGACTAAGGATGTTCATATGAACTAGCATTCCTCCGCTAATCGGCTCTGGCTGGAGGCTAGCTGGGAGGTCTTCCCCATCAGTGCATCCCCAATATTCAGCTAAAGGGGTGAGAAAGGGAGCTACCATGATGGCTCCTGCTGAGCCACAGGTTCCGTAATCTTTTACGGCTTTCAGGAAGGCGTATCCTGGGTTGCATCGCAGCCTTTGATGCATACAGTAAACAATGAAAAGGTCAGCCAACGTTACCTTCCCTTGGCTTTCCTTTCGGTTGTGTATAGTCCCAGCTAGCAATTTATGGCATATGCGGAGCGGAGGAGAGAAAGTTGCGCCCTTCAGGTTTGACGGCAGAGTGTGAGCTCCAGTGACTTCTCTCCACATGCTAGTGGTGGTGAGAGCAGCAGGTTTTTCCAGATATGCGGACCGATATTCTGGTGTTCTTGTGTCTGCTCATTGGCAGAAACCCATTATGACATTAAAGTCATCCAGAACAGTGGTCCGGTAGGCTCCATCCATCCAGTAGGAGACGACTTGAGTCGGTGGCACTCCGGGAATTGCGGACGACATTTCCACCATGTTGACAGAGGCAAGAAATTCCAGCATAGCAGTGCGGTGGATCCGAGTAGGTGGCTCACGGAGTAGAAAGTCGCATCCTATGTTGTGGATGAACCTTCTGACATCTTGATCCCAGCCAAATGTAGCTAGGATTTCAAAATCCAACCGCAGTGTGGGATGCCAGGAAAATTGCTGGATATTTGCCAGTCGCTATTGATGTGATTCTGCTAGTAGAGCGTTAGTAGTAGGAGTTCCTTTAGCAGGGATTCTAGTGCATTTTCTCCTAGATGAGGCTTCTCCATGCTCCATTGTATATAGTACTCACTTAAGAAAGCTAGAAGTGTGTAAAAAGGGAAGAGAAGCAAGGTAGAATGCTCGGAATGGGGTACCAAGGGCAAAATCCGCGCACAACACATATAGGAGGCGCCAGGAGGTTTGGGACGGCCGTCCCAATTGAAATTTTTCTACATGGTTCATCAGCTGAAGAGTGGGACGTGCGTCTCAACTGAAAATGGGAACTTGGGAT